>RAPC01000059.1:107250-242815 GCA_009806235.1 Neurospora sp. CHS-2018c | reverse complement strand
AATAAGCTTTAGAGGGCAAATAGGTATATAAAATAAAAAGCCTATAATAAAAATACTAGTATAAAGACTAGTAAAAATAACGAGAGTTATAATAATAATAATAATTCTAATAATTATTATAATATTTATAATAATAATACTAGTAATTAAATTAGTAATAATAAAGGAAAGTATTCTTTATTATAGCTATTATTATTARCTAAGAATTATTATAATAAAACGTTAACGCTTTCGTTTACRGGTATAAAAATAAGCGTATATATATTATATTTACATCTAATTATTATTATAATTTATTACTTAATAAAAAGTATAAATTAAAGAAAGCCTTATATAGTTTAAAATAAAACCCTCGACTTTAGTATAAATATTTAATTAAAGTATTAAAATCTTAGTTTCGAAGTTTTTCCCCTCGAGAATAGTACTTTTATAAATAATAATTTAAATATTATTATTTTTAGTTATATTAATAACTAAGCCCTAAGGAATCTACTATAAATAAATAGTAGAATAAAAAGTTTAAACTGTTAAAAAGGTCGCTACTTTCCTAGATATTGAATTAAAATAAAATCGAAGTAATATACCGATTTATATGCACTAATATAACTATATTAAGAAAAAGCTTGAAAAAATAGGTTTTTTATTTTAAACTTCTATAAAAATATAAATAAATAAGATTTTCCTATAAAAAATAGGTTTTTAGTATTTATTACCTTTTTGCCTATAATAAGGTCTTTGGTATTAATTACCTTTTATACCTTATATAAAATATATTATATATAATATAATATATCAAAAAATAAATAAAATAAAAATGGATTGAAATCTAGCTTCTATACTAAAGAAATAAGGTTAAATTGACTTTAAATAAAAGTTAAATTTATAAAGGAATATATAGACCAAATATTTGGCTATTTATATAAATATTCTAAATAAAAAATAACCTTAAAATAAGAATAATAGTAATCTTTAAATAAAAGATTATTAGAATAGCAATTTTAATTGCTAAAAGTCTAAAAAGATTTATTACTAAATATTTATTAATAAATATTCTAAGCCTAATACTGTAACGACTGGGATCTAGTGCTATAGACTATATCCTATTCGTCTTATCGATAAGACCTATAGGACCTACCGGTACTATTAATACGAATACCCTAATTAGTTATACGGGCGGTATTGACCGTACGACTATTTAATTAGTATTGCGACCTATATATTGTATTTATATATATTATTAGATTAAATAAAGAAGGCGGTTGAGGCTAGTAGAATTTAGGCCTATTTTATATAAGGATGTAATTCTAAAGCCTAAATCTCAACCTCTCCCTCTTTCCTTTTTTAACTTTAATTATTTATTTTATTTATACCCAATTACGTAATACGGAACTACGTAAGCTAATACATCGTAATATTTAATTAAAGCTTACTATATCCGTTTAGGAAGGTATTATAATATTTTAATTTAAACCCGAGAACCCGATAAATCGCCTCGTCGATTTCCGACCCCGAGAATGTCGCCTCGCCGATATTGCGAACCCGTTATTAAACCCGATATTTATTTAAACCCGATATTCCCCTACTAATTACGACGAGAATTAATTATTATAATTAATCCTGCCTAGGACGCGCTTTCGGGCCGTCCTCTCGTCTCCGATAATAAATAATAAACCGAATAACCCTATACTATTAGTTATAATAATAATAATTACTACTATAACGACGAATCCTTATTCGAATAACCGGATAACGTCGAAGGTAATCCTAATTAAGAGGACGAAGACGACGACGAATTATTCGAAGAATTAATCGATACCTCTATTCCTTTTAAAAAGCGTTATACTCTTAATAAATAATTTAAGGGAGAACTATTCCTCTTTAATACCTCGAAGAAAACTCCTTTAGAATTCGCTATACGATTTAAACGAGGTATGAAGTTTACCTCTAAGGTCAATTCGCTTCTAAACCCCAATATAAATAATAATAAAATTATAAACTCTAATCCTAATATAGTCTGTAAATACGTACCTCCTTATAAATAGTACGCCGATAACGAGGTCGTTTATCGATGTATTTGTTTAAACTATAGCGGTTTCGACCGGGTTTCTAATATTCGCTGTAATAGTATTATAATTTATAATTCCCAAATACGCCGTATCTCTATTAACGCTAAGGAATTCAACGATAAAATAGTCGACTTATTAACCAAATCCCTATTCCTTTCTATTACTTATTTAATAAGTAATAACTAATAATTTCAATAAGACTTTATTAATAACCTTGCCCTTTATATAGATAACCTTTACCTATTAGTAAAAGTGCGTTACTACGCGTTAAAGGTAAATAAAATTATTATAAATGGTATTAATTATATTAATTTTATTAGTAATAATAATAAAAATAATAAAGGAAACTGCGTTATTAGCTTTTACCCTATTACCTAATAAGGATAATTATCGTTGGCTATCCGAAATTAGAATAACTCTCTAACTTTTTAGGAATTTTTAACTCTAGTCAATTAAGACCCCAATATTATATAGGGAGAAATTAGTACTAGAATTTACGTATTAGAAACTTTTATTGGTATTATTAAAGACGTAGTATATACGTTTCGCTATATTTACAAAATTATTATTAAAATAGATAAATAGGTTATATACTTCGCCTAAAAAATTAAAGAGTATTAGGTTAATATCGATAACCGTTTAAGCGCTAGCGACGACGAATTAGAATTAATTAACCGGCTAATCGATTTAAAATAATAATTAGCGGCGGCCGACGCGGATAAAGACGATTTAAATAGGAAAATTTATAATTTCTAGGCTAAGAACAATAACCTCCGTTATAAATATAATAAGTAAAATAAGAAAATTAATAATGTAATCGATATAATTACTAAAGTTTACGAAATATTGATATTAATTATAAAGGTTCGTATTTGTAATTAAGTAGAAGGTATTAAGAAGGACTATATCGAAGACTTTAAAATTATATAGGGATAATACGATTTTAAAATCTTATATTTATAGGCCTAGTATTACGGGCAAAGGGTAGATAGTAGATGTGATTATACGTAATTGCACGAAGGAGAAAGGAGGAGAGTACAGACGAGTGCCCAGAAGACTGGCCTTATAAGGGCGGCCAGCGGTGGACCCGATGTGGGTCCCTGGCGGGCCGCTATAGCCAGTCAATTGGCAGCGCGACAGCAGTCTCAGAAGCTGCTGTACGTTGGCACAAGGCACGTGAGTAAATACGTATAATACAGGCTAGCCCTATAATACTTCCCCCGACTAAAAGAAGTTATATGGTTGATTAATATTATATGAAATAATAGAAATCCCTATTAAACGAATAGTTTGCCCTCGAAATGCCTCTATAGCCGCCGCTACTATATGCCGCGGTAACCTTTATTGCGGGGCTAGAGCCTCCCGCTCCGCCTCCAGTCTTCTATATTCTCTAATCGGGGCCTCCGCCTCTACGGCCGGCCTCCCTACCTTTAGTAACCGTTTCCTCTTCCGCTCCTCCGCTACCCAATCTAAGGGGTATAGTATTTTTAGGTATACTTTATAGAACTTCCGTATTTTATCGGAAATTATAGCTATATTAGCGCGTAGCTATTATAATAGTTTATAAAGGGGTGCCTAAACGACGAGATACTCCTAATAACCCTTTTTATTCTTTTAATAGCCGTTAAACTTCTCGAAATCGTATTCGACCGAATCTTCTCTATTATTAATTCTCTTTATAACCCGTCCGTAATTAATACGAACGTTCCGTTCCCTCGCCTATCCCAGAACGCCGACTTCGTCCTATAACTTTACTTTACTAATATAGAAGGTTGGGCTATACTTTATATTAATTAGGAGTTTGAATATAACTCTATAATTGTCCGCTTTAAGGATTTCGAAGGGACTTTTGAAGAAAGGCGTAAATTTAGCGTACGGGCGTCCAGTTTCGAAATTCTCCGTATTAAATAAAACCCTATTTCCCGCCTTATACTTCGGGGTATTTAACTATTGAATATTAGTATTATTTTTATACCGCCGCTATATTTCCTTCGCCTAATTCGTAATATAGTCTAATACCCTCCTAAAATAATTAATAATCTTGTTAATTTTAAAGTATTCCGCCTATTATACTATAAATATCTTTAAGGGATAAGGTTTAATTAATTCGATATTTATATAAAAGTAGAACCCGTAATTAGTAAAGAAGAGGGAAATACTAATAATTTTAAAAATTAGATTATTACTAGCGAACTCCGCAATCGGTAGTTAATTTACCTAATCGTTTTATACCTAATTAATATAAAGACGGAAGTACTTCTCTATTTCCGTATTAATATATTTGGTTTAACTATTAATAGTTAAGTAGAATATAGAGGAAGGTTTAAGAGCTACCTCTAAACGCGAAGATAATGCCCTCTAGAATTATAAAATAAATTGGGAATTACAATCGGATACAATAGAATTAGGGAGGCTGTAAATACTATAAACCTTTTCGATAAAACGATTTGCTAATTTTTTAGCCGTAAAGTTAATAGTAGGGATAAAATATCGTATTTTAATTAAGCGGTTAATAATAATAGTAATGTATTTAAATTCCTATCCGCGACGTACGTAGGGCGTTAATAAGGTAATATAATTTACTGAAATATCCTTCTATAATACGAAAGGTATAGCCAACGGCTTTAAAAAGCTATAGGGGGTATATCGTAATAGTTTAAACTTAGTACATACTAGACAAGCCTTATAATAGGCTTTAACGGTAGCGTATATCTTTAGTTAAAAAAAAGATTATAAAAGTAACGAATAAATCTTCTCACAGCCCGGGTATTTAACCGAAGGCGAATTATAAACGCGGCGAAGAAGTTATAATTAAAGTTCGGTATCCGTAGGGTTAACGAGAATAGCGTTATAATAATATACCCGTCCTTAAATTGCCTTATACTCGGTAAAGGATACTTTCTTTATTTAATTTTTAACTTCTTTAAATTACGCCTTCCAATTAGGATTTAATAAATAAACTACAACGTTTTATAAAAAGATTAACTTTTTATATCCTTCCGCTACTAAATCGTCGGTAGACTTTTCGTTTATAACCTCTAATTCGCAAATATACTTAATACTAATATTAACCCTAATATCCTCCTCCCCTCCGTCTTCTAAAATAAAAGCTCCGTTAACGAAAATATTATAATCGAATAGGACCTTATTCCTAACTAATAATTATTCGTCGGTTTTATCTTTAAGTAAATCCTCTAACTTCCTATTTAAAGCGTCGGGACGTACTTATAGCGAGCCCGGACGGTATTTAATTATAAAATTAAACCGAAAGAGGAATTAGAATTATCGTATATAATAGGGAATAAATTACTTATTAATAATAAAAGTCTTTAGGCTTTTATAATTTATAAGGACTACGAACAGTTTTTATATTCCTTTTAATTCGGAGCACTACTCTTCTAGGGCTTTAATAATCGCTAATAATTCTTTATTATAAATATTATAATTATATTCAATTAAAGAATATTATTAATTAAAGTAAATAATAGGACGAAGAATACTTTCCTTATTATATTATAATAAAGTGCCGCCGTAAGCCCAATTCGAAGCATCCGTCTCGATAACGGTTTATTTAAATTAATTATAAATACGAAGAATTAGTCCGCTACTAAAAGCCTTCTTAAGGGCCTCAAAAGACTTCTAATACTACTCCGTCTACTACTAATCTACTACTATCTTTTTAATTAATTCGTATAGCGGGCCGGCAATAATTAAAAAATACTTAATAAACCGATAATAAAAGTTGGCGAAGCTTAAGAATCGCTACAACGATTTCTTAGAATTTAGAATTTCCTAAGACGCGACTATAAAGACCTTCTCTAAATTTATTTCGAAACTTCCCGGGGTAATAATAAGACCTAAATACTTCGTACGCGTAATATAAAATTCGTATTTATTAATATCGATTTAGAACCCCGCCTTAATTATCCGCTATAAAACTTCCCTAATATATTTCTCATACTCCTCTTCGTTATCCGAATAAATTAAAATATCGTCGAAATACGCAATAATATAAATATTAAAAATATTATATAATATATTATTAATATAATTCTAAAAGGTTCCTAACGCGCCCTATAAACCGAAAGGGTATATAATAAACTCGTAGAAGCCAAAACGGGTAATAAAAATAGTAAACTACTTATACCTTTCCTTAATATAGATCTTATTAAAAGTAATAATAACGTCAAATTTAATAAAGATCTTAATTTTATAGATAGCGTCGAAAATCTTTTTAATTAATAGTAAGGGGTATCGAATTTTTAACGTTATATTATTAATATTACAATAGTCTACGCAAATATGGATACCGCTACCCGGCTTTTTAATTAGTAAAATAGGCGAAGTAGTTACAAATTATAATAGGCAGATAAAATTCTTCTTCAAATTTTCGTCGATTTACTTCTTAATTATAATAATTTCGATAAGCAATATTCGTCGTAGTCGTACGTTGGAGGGTATCTCGCCTAATTAAAACTCGATCTTATAATTGTAAAAGCGGTTAGGAGGGACTTTATCCGCTAAAGAGGGGAGAAAAACTACTACCTCGTCGATATATTAGTATCACGGGGCGAGAGGGCACCGTTGGGGGTAGGGTAAGATATGCGTTGTTATACGAAGGAGGAGAAAGGGAAGTGTGCGTAGAGGACTGGCTATATAGGCGAGAGCCTAGATAGGCTAGTCCGTGCGCGCGCACGTAAGACTGCACGTAACGAAGTATATAACTAGTACGAGTATATAGCTCTAGGCTATAGTACGAAGTATTAGTATAGCATATATACGGTTAGTACAGTGCAACCACATTATAAGCTAACCCTATAATATTATCCCCCTTTAAAAGAAGTTCGTAGAGCTGAAAAATCTATATATACGTATAATAATAGACTTATTCCTTTATAAACTATTATAATCTACGAATTATATTAGGGGTAGCTTCCTAAACTATATATCTATTAACTATTATATAACCTTCCTAAATACTAAATATAATTTATCTTCTATATCCTTACTAACCGTTGTATCCGTTATAAACGTTATAACCGTATTTAGGAATAGCCTCGTTATATTAATTATAGAGGCCTTCTCCTATTAGAAGCGCGTAGAGCAGCGCCGAAGGGGCTTCGGTATTAGAATAGGCGCGGGGGTGGCTAGAAAAGGCGTCGGGGCGGTTGGAGAGTCGGAGGCGAACCGGTAGAAGAGGTTTTAAATTTCTAATAGGATAGGTTTATCCGAATTTTCGTAATAGAATTACTATAAGTAATACTTATAATTAATAATATTATTAACGGGTTCCTAAATAGGGCCGCCGGTCTTCTACTTAATATAATAATATTAATATAAATTACCTCTAAGCTAAGCGTAATCGATGAACTTTTCGAAATCCTATTCTTCGTATTCCTCTTAATTATTTATTCGGACTATTACTTTCCTATCGTTAGCCTTAATATTAATCGAAGTATTCTAACCGGGTAATCCCTTACCGGACTACAGCTATACTATAAAGACGTAGAAAATTAATAAATACTTTATATTAATAAGTAAGGCGAAGTAAACCGTATAAAACTCGGTTCGGACGATTTTAAAAGGGCCTTCTTACCGGAGGGAGAATTTAACGTATAGGCGATTACTAACGAAGTTAATTGTATTTAGTAAAACTATATTATTAGCATAGTATTTGGATAAGTCGACGTATTTCTTATTAATATTATCCTTATATCGCATTTATATACGCCGTAATTACTAAATAGCGAAATCCTAAATCTTCTAAAAATAATCTACTAATTCATTAGCTTTATAGTATTCTTTAAATTAAATTAATAATAGGTCTAGCGGTAGCGGGGTATAGGGCTCGGTATTTATACGAAAGTAATAGTTATAATTAGCGAAGAATAATAAAATTCCTATTAACGAGGAGATAGTATTATTATTAGCGAACTTTGCGAATATTAATTACTTTACCCAATCTATTTATACCCAATTAATATAGAATTTTAAGAATTATTCTATTTTTACGTTAATACATTCCGTTTAGGCGTTAGTCTACAGGTAGAAAGCGGAAATCAATTTGCGAATAATAGATAATTTCTTATAAAGGGTAGACTAGAAACGCAATATAAATTAAATACTTCTATTGGATAGGATATTATTTAATAAATTATAAATCGAATAAATATAGTCGATAAAACGGTCGGCCAATTCCTCGGCTTCAAAGGTTATAATTACGATATAATAACGTATCTTCGTAAAGTAATTAATAACGACGGCAATATACTTAAAAGTCTAACCTAAATAGGTATTTACTAGTAATAGGGTAATATAGTCGATAGAAATGTTCTTCTAAAGTATTAGAAAGACGGCTACAGACTTGAAGTAGCCGGTAGAACTGTATTTTAAGGATTTAATCTTCGCGTATAGGAAGCAGCCCTTATAGAAAAGTCTTATATTATTATACATCCCTTCCTAATAGAAGTCGCGTTGTAGAAGTTTGTACGTAATATTACGGCTAGGGTAGCCTACGCCGGGGGTATTGTATTATCGGCTAATTAGCTAGAATTAGAAGTTTTTATTATAGGGATCGATAATAACCTTATTTCGCTACTTTGCAATACTATTAATAGTATAATATTCCGAGAAGGCTTTATAGAGGACTTTTTTAATCGTCGATAATTATTACTAATAGGATTTATCTATAAAGTAGGAAATTAACTCTTATAAGAAGATAGACGTTTTATAATTAATACGAATTAAATCGTCGGTAGATTTAATATTGAAATCCTCTTAATTAAATAAATAAAACGAGAAATTAGCAGTGGAGTCGTCGGATTCGAAATAACCTTTTTTAAATTAAGAAGGGTTTAATAAAGTTCGTTTATAGATAATTAAGCGGTTATCCTCCTCGTTATTAGGGCGGTCGTTAGGCTTATAATTTAAAATATCCGGTTATAAATTTTTAGAACCGGGGGTATATTTAATTAAAAAGTTAAAACGCGATAAGAATTAAGACTAATATATATATTACTAAGTAAATTACTTATTAATTGTAAAAGTCTATAGATTCTTATAATCGGTTAAAATATCGAATGGCTATTAGGCATTTTTAAATTCTAGCCTTTACTCCTCTAAAGCCTTAATAATAGTAAATAATTCTTTATTATAGACGTCGTAATTATATTCCTACGAAGTATATTTGGCTAAGAAGTAGGCTACGGGATAGAAAACGCCGTCGTCCCCGTATTAGGAGAGGGTACTGCCGGCGGCCTAATTAGAAGTATTTATTTCGACGACAATCTTCTTAGTCTAATTGTAGATCTTTAGAATAAAACCTTTAGTAAAGGCCTTCTTAAAGGATTTAAATACTTTTTAATAATTGTTATTCTAAGTCCAAACCGCGTTTTTCTTTATAAATTTGTAAAGTAGGGTCGCTATAGTCGAGAAATCCTTAATAAATCGTCGGTAGAAATTCGCGAACCCTAAGAAGGACTATAAAGACTTCTTCAATTCTAAGGCTTACTACTCCGTAATTACTTTGACTTTTTCTAGGTCTATTTCAATACCTCCCGGGGTAATAATCAATCCTAAGTACTTTGTACGTATTATATAGAATTCGTACTTATTAATATTAATATTAAGGCCCACCTTAGTAAACCTATTAAAGACGTCGTTAATATACTACTTATAATCTCGTATATTATCCGAATAAATAAAGACGTCGTCGAAGTATATAGTCGTATAGACGTCGAGGATATTATAAAGGATATTATTAATATAATTTTAAAAAACCCTAGAAGCGCTTTATAAGCCAAAAGGAATAATTAAAGACTTAAATAGGCCAAATTATATTATAAAAGTAGTTAGCTATTTATAACCCTATTTAATATAAATCCTATTAAAGGCCGCGATAATATTGAATTTAGTAAAGATCTTAGCGTAGTAAATCGTATTTAAAGTCTTTTTAATAAGCAGTAACGGGTAATAGGATTTAAAAGTTACGTTATTAATACCTTTATAATCGACGTAAATACGGACTTTGCTTCTTAATTTCTTAACGAATAAAATTAGTATTAATACTTTAAATTAGGAAGGCCGGATAAATTTCTTCTTAAAATTATCGTCGATCTATTTTTTAATAACGTTAAATTCATCTAAGTTGAAAGTATAACCGCAAGAAGCGGGCGGTAATATTCCTAGATAGAATTTAAATTTAAAATCGTATAAATGGTTAGGGGGAAGAACTTCGGCGCCTTCCTACTTAAAAGTATTAATATAATACTAGTATTACTTAAGGAATTTAATCTAGATCTAAACGTTAGTCTTTAAAAGTTTATCTACTTTTTTGTAAAATTTTATAATATCTTTAAATATAATTTTATTAATATTAATACTATTAGCGGTAAAATATTTATTAATAGTTTCTTCGCAACGTAGGAAATTATCGTTAGTACTATTAATTTATATAAAATTAACGATTTTTATAGTACGTAAAGCGGCTATATTACCCTCCCCTATTAAAATATTAATCTATTAATAATAATTATTACCGAAAAACCTCTTATACTTCTATTTTTTGCTTATTAATACCTCCTTAACTATATTTAACATTAAATTATTATTTAAGCTCCTAGGATTTAGGACGCTTCTTTCTTCCTCTACTTTATCCTCTTTAATTATCCTTTTAATATCCTCCTCTATATTAACCCTAATCGTACGAATAACGCGGAATTTATATATTTCGGCTAGTTAATTAAAATTTATTATAGAGAACTCTTTAATATTATTAGGATTAATAGGACCGCTAAGAATATTATAGAAACGGATTGGGATTCGGTAATTTATAACCCTGGTACGGATTCCTTTAACGATATAGTAAAGGATTAAATAGGGAATTCGAAATCCCGTTAAGAATACTAATAGTATAAATATTTAATTAGAGCCGGAAAGAGTTCTACTAAATAGAATAGTACCCAAACGGTTAACTACGTAATTCTTAAAACGGTTAAATTTTTAACGGGCAGCCCTCCTTACAATTACAGAGATAAATAGGCGGCAAACGGATTCCGCTTATAATTAAAGATCCGGCTCCCCTTCGTCCGGTATTTTTTCGTAGGAAGGCTTTTTATACGCGGGGTATATATTAGGCGCATTAAGGCGAAGAGTAGAGAGATAGCGAACTATTAAAGGAGTATAATAGTTAGCGGCTTTATAAAGGAAATAGCCGTATTACTCGTAGGCAGAGCCGAAACAAAGGGAATTACTAGGCTAATCGATACCTAGGGCGTAATATATTAGTTAAGAATAACCGAAAATAATAGAATTATCCTTAGCGAAGTCGTAAATAAGTAAATTAATAATTTTATAATAAATACCCGCCTATATCGTTAATTTAGAGAAATAGGTAATACTACCCTTCGCCTAGCTATTAGCGAAATATAATAGTTTAGGGATTAGTAATTTAAAAAAGGGTAGCTAATATTAAAAGATGAAACGACGGTTAATAAAGCCGAGAGTAGTACAACCACTATTAACGAGGGTAGAATAATACAATTTACGCAATCTATAGGATAAATAAATAAAAAGACTTAATAAATTAGGGTATTTATAATAGCTATTTATTAAAAATCTATTTATTTTAATAATATTTAGTTGTACAAGGATAAGCCCTTATCTTCCTCCTCTTCCTTATCCGGTAAATTAATACTTCTAAGCGCAATTTAGCTAAGAGGTTATATATTTCCCTAATTATAAATAGTACTGTTTTCGTCGCTAATAAACGGGCCGATAAAACCGGGCTAATAAATAGGGATTGGGTAGTAATAACTACTAGGGCTGGGGGTACCGGGAATTAGAGTAGCGGTACTTATAGCGTAGATTTAATAGCCGTCGCCGTAATTAGGGCGCTATTAACTATAGCCGTATTAACCCTAGGCCGGCTATTACTACTAACCGCTATTACTATTACTATTATTATTAGTATTATTATTACTACTATTATTATTACTACTATTCTTATCCTTATCCTTCTTTTTATTATAGGATTTGACTTCTTTTTTAAAATTAACGCGCGTATAGTACTTAGCCGAGTAATAGCTTTTTTTATTATAGCGGGTATATATTCTATTTTTTATATAGAATTTAAAGATATTATTATTAATAATATGAAAAATTTGGATATTAAAAGTGGATATAACGTCGAGGTCTATAGCGTTACCGCTTTAATTAATAATAATTTCGCCGGTAGAGGCGGAAGCGCTAAAAGTACCGGCAGCGGTAGTATTAGTACCGGTTTTATAATAGGGGTTAGTATTTTTATTATACTAATCTTTATCTTCTAAATTTTTTACGAAGTTATAAGCGAATATAATCTATTCGTCGTATTTATTATTAGCGGGCTAAAGGTTTTAATAAGCGATAGCGGTACAAATATATTTAGAGATCTTCTAACGTAAGTAATAGATCTTTATATTATTATCGAAATTATAATAATCGATAAGACGGGTAAATTCGTCTTCGAATTCTTATTACTTTATACTTTTAATTATCTTTAATTCTTCGAATTCGTAACGAAAGTAAACGATAACGTTAACATTATTATATTTCTTAATAAGTTCTACTAATAATTCGTCCGCTTTAATCTACTTAACGGGTAAGTCTATTAAGATTTTAATAAGTTCCGTTTTAATAGCTTCGAAAGGAGCGCTTTCGATAGAGCGGGTAATAAATAAAAATTTTTTACATTTAGAATTAAAAAACTAGGGGTCGTTAAACTAAGCGAATTAAATATAAAGGCGCTAAATACAGTATTTAGTAATACGCTCGATAATAGTATTTTTACTATTAAATACAGGCGATACAGTAATATACAATACCGACTTATAACTACTATTATCGTCCGTAATCGCTATAGTATTAGGCTTATCGTCGCTAAATTCGTCATTACTAAATTCATCGTTATTATTAAGAAATTCGTTAAAAAGTTCGCTAAGAGGCTTATTAGGAGGTTTATTAAGGTTACTAAGGGGAATAGGAGCCGAAGGAGCGAAGCGTTTACAAAGGTCGGTAAAGGCCTTTTAATATTTCTCCTTTTACTTCTTATAAGCTTTTTTTAAACTAATACGGAAGTCTTTAAATTCCTTTATAAATTTAACGATATCGTCGTTAAGGGAACCGATTTAGTCCTAATAAAAAGTACGAATTACTTAGACTTCGTTAGCGTACGAAGTCTACAAAATACCGATTTAATCGTAATAAGAATTCTAGATAGTTTTTACTTTATTATTATAAGAAATTTAGAGTATAGAGAATTAATTATTATATTTTTATACTTTAAGGGCAATTTATACTTGAAGGGTAGTAATATTATTATTTCAACGAATAAATTCGTATTATACCGATTCAAATTCCTCTTTAAATTTTTAAGCTTAAAATCTAACTACAACGATATCATTACAAAGGAAACGATAAATAACTACAAAAAAGACCTAGAAGACCGGGAGATAGGCGAAGTTAAAAGTGTATTCGAAGGGGAGAACGATAAGCAATTTAATTACTTAATTATTAAAGCCTTTAAATATTTAAATTAAAATTTCAAATTATTCTTAATACTCCGGGTCGAAGGCCGTAAGGGCGCTAATTACAGTAATTGTAATAAAATTGTTAGTTATTGGGGGAATACGTAAAAGAGCGTTATTAAATATTAATTATTAAATTAATATACTAAATAAGTATAAAGGAAAGAAAATACGAGCTATTTAATAATATTTAATTTAATAATTACTTAATTCGACGGTTAGGATTGCAATTAAAATCTTAATTGTATAGGGACAAATCTTAATTAATTAATTAATATAATTCAAATACGATTAATCTTCCTCTACTAAATAATAAGCGCGCGTAGTACAATAATTTAGTACAATAAACTATTACAGGGCGAGAGGGTACTATTAGGGGTAGGGTAAGATATACGTTATTATACGAAGGAGGAGAAAGGGAAGTATGCGTAGAAGATTAGTTATATAGGCGAGAGCCTAAACAGGCCAGTCCGTACGCACGTACGTAAGATTGTACGTAACGAAGCATATGACTAGTACGAGTACATAGCTCTAGGCTATAGCACGAAGCATTGGCATAGCATATATACAGTCAGTATAATACAACTACATCACAGGCTAACCCTGTGATAATTAACATCCCTCCAATTTCTTTAAAATTATAATAATCTCCTCTTTCGTCTTAATAAAGCAATCAACTTTATCGAGGAATTTCTTCGCATCCTCCTCGGAGATCTTAGCCAAATATATTCGTTAAATTATCTCTTCGTAAAATAATATATCCTTATTAAAATTTCCAATAAAGTAGATAGCTTTAGCGAGAATTACAACTTCGCAGGAGTCTTCTAATAAATAAATACTAGCTATTTCGTTAATAAAACTATAAAGAACGGAGGGAAGACTTTCCTTATACTATTAACTATTTCCTTCTATAATATTATTAATTATCTCCTCAATCAAATCTATATCTTAGATCTCCGCTACGGCCGCTAATTTCTTAATTTGAATATAGTTCGTAACGTACGGCTATAATTACTATAATTCGCAAACGAAATTAAAAATAGCTATATTAAATTCCCTAATATTATTGGAGTCGAGGTCGTAATTAGAATTGCAATAACGGCGGGGGGCGTAAAGGCGTTTTATACCCGCAAAAATACGTCGGCCGTCGAAGCGGACGTAAAGTTCGTAGAATATAGAGCTCTTAATTTTAATAAGGAGAATAACTATACTAGTAATACCGACCTTTAACCCAGCTCTCCTAATTACTAACGCCCTAATAAGAGCGGGGACGGTTCGATAACCGGTTTTAGGGTCGACTTTAAAAATCTCTATAATTAAGGGCTTTAAAATAGATTCGATAACGGCGGGGGGAAATAAAACGACGGGTTTGGTCTCCTCCTTTTTAAATTCGGTCTCCTCCTTCTTAAATAAAAAAGACGGAGCGGTAGGCTTCCTACGAATAAATGCCGTAAAAACCCTATTAACTAAAGCCCTAAGGACTAAGGTCTAATCTCTTAAAAGGTTAGAAAATAAACAACGGCCGCAGCAATTACTAAAGTACAACCCGTACTACTCGTAATCGATCTCAGACTTATAGTATTATATCTACGGGAAACCTAAAATAATTAGATAATTTTTAGAAATATTATAAATTAAGAAAGTAATCGTTTCTTCGTAATAGCCGATATAGAGTTTAACTATTACCCCTTTAAAAATAATACTTTTAATTACCCTATTAATAAGAACGAACTTCTTTATACAAAGGAAATGGAAACGGAGAAGGTTATATTTAACTATAAACGAATAATTAATAAAAGTAAAAGCGGAATAACTAATATTAATAAGGGAAATATAATAATCTTTACACGAGCCGGTTATAATATAAAAAGATAAGAATATTAAATTCGGCGAAATAAAACTATTTAAAAATTGAATCCTAACCTCCTCTAAAACCTCTAATTTAAAAAAGTCTAAAATTTATTTCTATAATAAAAATAATTAGTAAAACCTCTATACGTAATTAGGCATAAAGGCTATTTATTTCCCTATTCGTTATAATATTCGCCGCTAATAGTAAACTCTATAAAAATAGCAGCTATAGTAGCAGGCGTAATATTAGCAGCCCAAACCTCTTCCTAACTACTACGACTACAATTATAATTCTTACCCTTATTCTTACCTTTATTTTTACCCTTTTCGTACTAAGGGCCTTTACTACTATAATTAACCGAAGCGAAGTAACCGCGAGTAATATAACCGTCGCCGCCGCAATAGCAATATTTGCCGTTATAAATATATTAATTAAAGACCTCTTTATAAATAAAGACGGCGAGGTCGACGGTATTAAAATCTATCTTATTACCGCTTTAACTAACAGTACGTTCGTTAGCGCTACTACTACTACTACTACTATTACTACTACTACTACTACCGGTATTACTACTATTATTATTAAACTCCGCTTTATAAAAATAGCTAGCCAATTTATTATAATAATTAGCATTATTAAAATTACAAGCGATAAGGCAGTAGAAGTCGAACTACTTAATAAAATCATTTTTAGCGGAAGGGTCGTAATAGATTAAGGAATTGTATAAACGTTTATTAATTTTATTATATAAATAATAAACTTTTATAGCGTTATTAAAATTATAACGAACTATAAAGGTAGTAAATTCAACTTCGAATTCGGAGAAAGGTATATTCTTTTAGTATAAATCGGTAAGGCAACGATTAGTATTGAACTTTAAATCGACGTTATTAAAACAATCGTTAAAATACTTTATAAAAGTAATACTATCCTTCCAATACTATTTCGTATCGTCGAATTCTAATAATATAATATTAAAATCGGCCTAAATACTAGATAAAAGCTCGGGGCCCAATAACATTACAACCTTAAGGATTTTAATATCCTCGGTAGGGAAATAGACTTTATTAACCTTTTATAAAATAATAATATAAAACTTCTAAATATAGAAGATTTCGTAATAATAAACAGGATCCTTCTCTTTACCGTCGAAAACGGAGGGATCTTCGATAGTACGCCTAAATAATATACCGGAGGAAACTATTTCTATTTAAAAATCCTCGAATTCTTATTAGAATTGGGCGTACTTTTACTTTAATTAAATATATTCGAAATTAAAAGTATTGAAGGCGGTTTAATTATTGTTAATAACTTTGCGTACAATATTAAATTCGCGTTCAAAATGTATAAAGTCGGTAGCGATATTATTATTATTTTCGAAAACGGAAAAGAAAATACGACTGAAAGGTTCGATAAGCGACTAAAAAGCGGGTTCGCTAGCGAATTTAATAGCGGTTATAAAGTAATTGCGGAGAATAAATTTAAATCTATTATTATTATTAAGTCCGCTAAAGAAATTTTCGATTCCGTAGGTAAAGTCGACTTCGATTAGGGTAATACGATTAACGTTGGTATTAAAAATATAATTTTCCGTAAGGGCGTTAAAGAGGTCGCCGAAATTAAAGGGATTATAAAATTCACTATTACTATTAAATTCCAGGATTACGGCGAAATTAAATAAATTAGCTTTAGCTCTATTACTACCGGTAGAGAAAGAGGGGTAGTCGCTAATACTAAGACTATTATTATCGCTATTAAAGGAAATAAATAATATAGGAATTATAGCGATAGTTTATCGTCGTAATAAAATAAAGGAGAGGTTTTTTATCTACTAAATAAAGAGAGTAGCTTTTTATTTACTAAATAAAAAAATACGAATTAGATTGCCGATAAAGCAATTTAATTCGATAGCGGTACTAAATTCTACGATTCGACGACGAAGCAATTCCTATATAAATAAATTACGCAATTAATTAATAAGCGCGCAATTCTACGGATTTAGGGTTTACGTTGTAAATATAATAGTTAAAAAGTATAATTAACTATTACGGGCAAAGGGTAGATAGTAGATATAATTATACGTAATTGTACGAAGGAGAAAGGAGGAGAGTATAGACGAGTGCCTAGAAGATTAGCCTTATAAAGGCGGCTAGCGGTAGACCCGATGTGGGTCCCTGGCGGGCCGCCATAGCCAGTCAACTAGCAGCGCGACAGCAGTCTCAGAAGCTGCTGTGCGCTGGCACAAGGTACGTGAGTAAATACGTACAATATAGGCTAGCCCTGTAATACCTAGGTCGATAATTTAAATCGGTTATTAGACGTCGCTAATATAAGCGCGAAGGAGCTAGCCGTTATTAAGCCTAAACCTACTAAATTAATTAAGTCTAAACCTAAGGAGAGAATTACTTTTATTAAATCTATTAAATACTCTCCTAGTTTTATCCTTATAATTAATATTATTCGTCGTAAAACTCCCGACCGTCGACTTTTTAAAACCCCTAACGACGGCTGCTATAATAAGGATTGATATACCCCTTTTAAACCTATTTTATATTACTTTAGAACCGGTAGTAGTAACTTTAACGACGACGGAGACGACGATTTTACTAATAATAACGATAATAATAATTATAACCCCCCTTGTAATTTGCGTTATATTCCTCGTAATAATAATAAGCGTTCCTATCGTAAGAAAAGTAATATTCCGTTTAATACCGTTTCTTTCGAAAGAAGCCGTCGTCGAAATAAAATAATTAAAATAAATATCCCTACTTTTTTTAATAGCGAAAATAACAAATTCGAATTCAATATATAGTATTTTTAAATAATTAACCGTTTTCGTACGAATATTAATTACTTTACTAATAATAAAACCGCTTTTAGAGAAATTATTTTTAGGTTTTCTAAATAAGTATTAAAGAATCTCTACCCTTTTATTCGTCCTAACGCCGGTAAATTACGCCTTAGTACTATTAAGGATTTTATAAATTATTTATAGTTAAATTACTATAATTTTAATACTGACGAAAAGGCCTATAAGGAATACGAAAATTTAGTAATATATTATTTAAACCGCTTCTACGACTTCAAAGTAGCTTTTATTCGTCTAACTAATTATTATAGTATCCTTAATTCCTAATAGAAAATTGAATTCCGCTGCAAAATTACTACCCGGCTTTGTAATTACGCCGAAGCTAATTACTATACTAATTATACTTATAATATTTACGTCGAACTTCTTTAAAGCCTTAACGAAAACTTTTATATAAATTAATTTAATAATAAGGATAAAAAGGTATTTATAGGCAAAGCCTTTAATAATTTTAAAAAGCTATTTAAAAATACCGCCTTCGGCCCCCTTTGTAACCGCCTACCCGGGTTATCCTTTTTATATAAAAAACTATTTAAAGAGGAGACTTATAAATTATAATAAAAGGGAAAGTATTTTATTTATTACGAGCCCGGTTATATAACTTTTAATTACCTTCGTTGTAAAAAGTTCTTTAAAATCTATAATACTAAAATCTACGCTATATGTACTAAGCTCTCTAATAAGGAGATTAAATTAAATAAGGATAAAGGCGACGACGGCTACGAAATTGAAATTATCGTTGAAAAGGATTCGGATTCGGATTCGAAAAATTAAAACGCCCGGAGAAATTAATCTCCCGTCTAAGCGAAGTATCGATATATATATTAATAAGAAAAACGGATAATACAAATAAATTTAATTTGTAAAACTATTTAAGAAAAGGCCCGCCTTTTACTATTAAATATAGCGTAATTTATAATAAATTATCTATCTCTATTTTCAATGCATTTATCGATATAGGAATAAATACTTATATTCTTCTAAATTAGAAATTTGCTAATAAATTAATTAAATATTTAAAATTAAATAGTAAGACCGATTTCTAACCGGGATACGTTCGGCCTTATAAAAATATTAAATTTAATATTATTTTTTAGGCTATAAAGACGACTATTTAGGTATAGGGCTATAAATTCTTAAATTAATAAATAATCGTTCTATTAATAATATTAAAAGATATAATATTAGGAAAATTATAGTTAAGCGAGAATAAAGTCCTACCTAATTATAATAATAATTAGTTAATCTTCCCTAAAAATCTATTAAAAGTACTGTTAAATAAAGATATTAATATTAGTAAACGATTAAAACTATTTTAAAACCCTTCCTTTTAAGAAGATATAAGGCGAAGAGAGCGTTTTATAAATATAAAGGACAAAAAACGAGCGGATAGTACTTTATTACAAATCCGTTTACTTAAATAGGAAGTGGAAGAGGAAGTTAAGGAGCTAAATATTATTATTAAAGAGCTATAAATTAAAACGGAGGAAGTAAAGAAGCGGAATAAGGCCGAAATAAAGGCGGTGAAAGAGACGATTACTAAATTAGAAAAGTAGAAGTAGGAGTTTCCGTCGGTAATTAAAAAAGAAATCTAAGGAAAGAAGTATATTAAAACCCCTAAAGGAACCCCTAATACTAATTGGAAATTAAAGAGTATTTATACGGCCAAATATCGCGACTATAGAAATCCTCTAATATTAGTAAATATTAACCAAATAAAATAAGAATTCTTTAATAGTATTAAATATAAATATACTTCGGAAGCGGAAATTATAGAATTAAAAATAATTCGAGATTTATATAAGTAGAGTAAAGATCTATACCCCTATTATAATATTCAAGGACTATACTGTATAAAGTAGGCTTTCAACTAAATTAAATAGCGCCCCCGGGACTATACCCTAATAAGTACTATAATTATAAATTTTTACGCTAAACGAAGAAAGATTATCGAAAAAACTAGTCTTTACGAAATTAATGGTATTATTAAAGTAAAGTAAACTAAATTATTATTAGAGGATAAAGAGGAATATAAACAATTAGTAATAGAGAAATTCCTAAAGAAATATTAGAACTGTATTAACGTTTTTAATAAAAAGGACTCTAATACGCTATTAGAGTTAAAGGATAAAATTAATTATAAGATTAAATTCGAAGAGGGCAAATCCCCCTAAGATTTCGGTTATAATTCCTTATATAAGATGATATTCGAAGAATTAGAGGAATATAAATAGTATATTACCGATAATCTCCAAAAAGGATTTATCGAAATTAATTTAGTACTATAGGTAGCGCCCGTATTATTTGTACTTAAGGCTAATAGAAGTCTATATTTTTATATAGACTACTGTAAATTCAACGCCCTATTAAAGAAGGATTAATATCCCTTACCCTTTATTAACGAAATATTAATACGAATCGGTTAAATAAAGGTCTTTACTAAGATAAATATCCGATAAACGTTCTATTATATTTAAATATACCTAAATTATAAAGATTTAATAATGTTCTAAATATAATATAGAGCGTATAAATATAAGGTATTACTTTTCGGCCTTATAAGAAGACCTTTATTATTCTAAAAGTTTATTAATAAAATTCTAATAGGCTATTTCGATAATTTTTATAGTACTTATATTGACGATATTTTAATTTATTCTAATAATTAGGAGGACTATAATAAATACGTCGATATAATACTATAACGTTTCGGGGAAATAGGGCTATAAGCCGATATTAAAAAGTACGAATTTAATATAACCAAAACCAAATTCTTAAGCTTTATTATTAATACTAATAATATTACAATAGACCCGGAGAAGGTAATAGCCGTAAAGGAATAGAAGGAGTTAATTATTATAAAAAGCGTATAAACCTTCCTAGGGTTCTATAATTTCTATTAGAAATTTATTAAAGACTTTAATTAAATAGTAAAACTACTAATAAATTTAATAAAGAAGGATTTAGCCTTTAAGTAGGATAATTACTATAAAGAGGCGTTCGATATTTTAAAAAGGAGCCTCCTTAGCGTACCCGTTTTATATTATTTTAATTACAAAAGGGAAATACGAATTAAAATAAACGCTAGTAATAGAATTTACGCCGGCGTAATAAATTAATTCTAAAACGACGGTAATTAATATTTAATTGTATTCTACTCAGAGATTATAAATTTAGTAGAATTTAACTACTTTATTTATAATAAAGAATTAATAGCTGTAATAAAAAGTATTAAATAGGGGCGACCCGAATTAAAGGGTATTAAACCCTTTATAATATTTATAAATTATTAAGTATTCGAATATTTTAATACGAAGAGGGTATTAAATAACTAATAAATTTAATAGTCTAAAACCCTATTAGAATACTAATTCCGGATAATTTATTACCCTAATAAGGAAAATATTACCGCCGATATACTATTTCGTAAATTAGAAGATTTAAAAACCGTTAAAGATAAGAAGGAAGATTAATTTACTTTACGAATATTTAAACCCGCCGATAATAGATTTTTTACTTTTACTAGCGATAAATTAGTAAATATATTAATTAATTCGGAGGGGGAGGATAAATTAATTGACGTAGAAATCGCCGAATTAGAGATTAATTACGATTTGACTAACGAAATAATCTAAACTAACCAATCTATAGAATTATTATCGATCTATAGAGAAAAGGCGAAATAAAAAGGTTTACCCTTTATTATTAAAGATAGTTTATTAACTAAAGATTATAAATTAGTAATCCCGGGAGACGGCAATTTACGAATTAGGTTTATCGAAGTAATTTATTATCTAATTACTTTAATATACTTGAATAGAAGTAAAACTAAGCGAATAATTTATAAATAATATTAATAAATAAAATTAGCCGTTAATGTAAACCGTTATATTACTAATTATTAGACGTATAAAATATTAAAGGCGTTTAAGGATAAAACGCCTAGATTAATATACTCGATTCCTTTAAAGGAGGATTACTGGATATAGAAGTCCTTAATAATCGATTTTAAATTAATACCGAAGGATAAATACAATTATAATATACTAATAGTTATTATAAACCGATTTACTAAGGTAAATTAGAATATCCCTTATAAAAATATAATTACTACTAGAAATACTGCTATTTTGTACTACTAAGGCCTATATCGAATCTTCGGCCTTTCTAACGAAGTAATTAGTAATAGGGGCCCCTAATTCGTATTATAAATAATATAAGAAGTAACCTCTTTATTGAATATTAAATAAAAGTTGGTTATATCCGGCTATTTATAGATTACTAGCCAAATTGAAAATTTATATTAGTATATCGATTAACGGTTAAAACCCTATATTAACTACAATTAAAATAATTAATTAAAATTTATTCTAATGCTAAATATAATTTAAATAAATTTACCCTATAATAGTTTAAACGGCTTATTTCTTAAAGAGGTCATTATAGGTTTCCCTATACCTAATGTACTAGATTGGGAAGACTACGTTGAATTAAAGCCTCTTAAAATTAAAATTAATTAATGGAAAGCCTATTAACTAATTAATTGACTAAAAATTTTCTATATAATTATACGTTACACTATTAATAAAGCCTAATAATAGTAAATTATTTAAGCGAATAAATATAGGAAGGAATTAAACTTCGGTATTAAAGATTGTATTTTTATTATTAAAAGAAGATAGATTATAAATCGATTTAGTAATAAATTTAATTAGCGATAAATATGTATCCTTTATTAAATTAAAGTTATAAAAGGTTATTTTTACGAATTAGAAGTCCTTAAAGAATAGAGGGGAGCTACTGTTTATTACGCTAATTATTTGAAGAAATACGCCGATAATCTAATACCTAATTAAGGTAATAATAACTTAATTGGCAAACTAATTGGGAATTAGGAGGAATGGGAAATTTTAAAAGTAATCTCCTCAAAGGTTATTAAGGGAAAATTAAAATACTAAGTAGAATAGAAGGGTTAGGACCCCGATTTAAAATTCTAATTAGCGA
Organism: Neurospora sp. CHS-2018c; assembly: GCA_009806235.1. Taxonomy (NCBI): domain Eukaryota; kingdom Fungi; phylum Ascomycota; class Sordariomycetes; order Sordariales; family Sordariaceae; genus Neurospora; species Neurospora sp. CHS-2018c. Next base: position 219,457 of record RAPC01000059.1, on the reverse strand, counting down.
GTAATTTTACTAATTCTATAGAACTTTTAAAGAAGTATTACGACGTAAACCTTATGATATTAAAACCCCTCAAACGATTAATATAGTAGCTAATAGGCGACAAATTAGATTATAACGATAATAATATACTAATAAAAGGATTACGAATCGGTTTGAGGAGGAGAGTAATAGTAAGGAAGAAATAGAAAGGACGTTGGAGGAAGTATTCGAATTATATTTATATTAAAATTTTTTTTTTATTCTTAAAGTTTTAAGGTTGAACTTTAACTTAAGGGGGAGGGTAGTATAACGATTGGGATTTAGTACTATAGATTATATCCTATTCGTCTTATCGATAAGACTTATAGGACTTACCGGTACTATTAATATAAATACCTTAATTAGTTATACGGGCGGTATTGACCGTACAATTATTCAATTAGTATTGCGATTTATATATTGTATTTACGTGTATTGTTAGATTAGATAAGGAAGGCGGTCGAGGTTGGTAGAATTTGGGCCTATCCTATATAAGGATGCAACTCTAGAGCCCAGATTTCAACCTCTCCCTCTTTCTTTCTTTAACTTTAATTATTTATTTTATTTGTACCCAACTACGCGATACGGAACTACGTGAGTTAGTGCATTGTAATAAATACTTCTTATAATAAGGATAATATAGCCGGTTAGTTAATAATCCTAAAAAATATTATAAGGAAGGCTATAAATAATACGGCTAAAATTCTATAAATAATAATTAGCTAATATTTTAATATAACGCTAATAGATATTTAAATCTTATTAAACTATTATTCTAAAACTGGTTTAGAAGAAATATAAGTTTTTTATTTTATATTTATATAAGGTTTTCCTATAAGAAAGGTTTTTGGTATTTAAATACCTTTTTTACCTTATATATATAAAATATATTATTAGAATAATAATATATAGAATATATAGAATATAAATAATAATTATAATTATATTATAATTATAAAGAAGAGTTTTCCAAAATAAAATAATTTTTCTCTTCAATATAAGAGTTTACATTTTTCTCTTATAAAATATATATATAAATTATAATCTTATAACCTAAATACTACCGTAATTACCTCTAGTTTACGGGGGACTATAGGACTGAAAATATATATATATAATAAATTATAAACTTATAATAGATTTACAAGTCTATATTATACTTGATAAAGTATAAGGGTTAATAATATAGTAATATATACTATATATATAAACTAGATATTTTTGGTTGATTTTATTCGATTAAATTCAAATTAAATATTCAATTTCTAAATTCTTCTATATATAACCCTAACCCTAATATAGCCAGTAATGGTTAGAAGGAAGGGAAGAGCTTCTAGAATTATCGCTCATTTTGATGTAGGTTGGATGCGTAGGGAATGCGAGGTTGTAGGATGCAAGTGCAGAGGGAAGTTGCAGCGGCGATGTAGAGGTGAAAGCAGAATAGCGTTGTAGAGAATAGGTTGCGGAGTGCAAACGAAATTTGGGTGTGACGTTAAACCGGTTAACAGTGGCAAAGTGGGGAAATTTACAGTCGAACATACAAGCCTCCGTAGCCCGCCCCTCCTTGTGCTTGTTCAGTCAGGTTTTACGACCTTGGGCAAATTGGAACTTTGCGACCGTGTATTTTACCGTCTGTTTACATGTACAGTGTCAATAGCTCGTGTTGCCTGGGTGACGCGCTACCTTGACAGATGCAGTAAACACGTGGGAACCCCGCCTGCTCCAAGTCTATTGGCCAGCCTTGCATTTTGCATCTTTCTCTCTGCATCCTATTTTGCCAATTGGACACCGAGATGACATATCCATCGGGAACAGGGGACTTTAGCCCGGAGCTTGGAAAGGGAAACGGAAGCTTCCTTCCCACCCTTCCATTCTCTCAGCCTCGCATCCATACTTGTAGGACTTAACCGGTCAAGACATCTGTTCATTTATCACCAGTTCCATTCCATTGCTGTTCTCTTGGTCTTTCTACATTGGATGTTTACATATCGCTAGCCATAATATCGTCAACATGGCCGACACCGACACCGTCCGCCGGCGCAAGCCCGAATCCAAGACAGCTCCCACCAACGAGCCCGGTCAAGATACAAGATCCTCAGCATCAGAAGACTCCGAGGTCGAAGAGATCATCCGCCCCGGTTTCCCTCCCCACTCCGATTCCCATAATGGCGGCAAGAAAAAGAAAGCCCCCAAACGCCGAATCGAAGACGAAGACGAATCCAACCCCTGGCTGCTTGACATCCTCCGCGTCATCTCCTTCCTCTTCTTGGCCTCTTGCGGTCTAAGCTACCTCATCTCCAATGGCGAGTCCTTCTTCTGGGGCATGTCTCACCCGCCCAACTACCTCCAGCTAGGATGGTGGAAGTCTCAATTGGTAAACACTATTCCCCTTTCCGGGCCCCTACCCAGCAGCAGCTAACAAGTCGGTGACGTAGCGCGGCCCCATCTACCTGACCCCGACCGAACTCGCCGCCTTCGACGGCACCGACCCTTCCAAGCCCATCTACCTCGCAATCAACCACACCATTTACGATGTCTCCGCCAACCGCCGCACCTACGGCCCGGGCGGTTCCTACCACGTGTTTTCTGGCGTTGACGCCTCGCGCGCTTACGTCACCGGCTGCTTCGCCGAAGACCGCACCCCCGACATGCGCGGTGTCGAGGAAATGTTCCTTCCCCTCGACGACCCTGCGGTGGACAACAAGTACTGGAGCCCAGAAGAACTAAAGCAGTTGAAGAGGAAGGAAATGGAGGAAGCCATTAAAAAGGTCAACGATGGCCTCAAGCACTGGGTGAACTTCTTTGGGAAGAGCAAGAAGTACAGGTTTGTGGGGTATGTGAAGCGTGACAAGGACTGGCTGAAGAAGGAGCCGGCGCCGAAGTTGTGTGAGGCGGCGGGGAGGAGCAGGACGCCTAGGTCACCGCCGGAGGAGGGAAAGACGGAGCACTAGGAGATGACTCCTGAGGAGGGGGAGGAGGAGAAGAATGAGAGGGGAGGGCACGCTGTTGCTGCTGGGTGGCTCGAGCAGACTTGGCACTTTGACTGGTACTGGTACATGTACTGTCTAGTGGTGACGGATTCGTCGGACTATTGTTTCTTGCTTGTCTTGGTGAGTTTGAACATCAATAACGTCTCTTTTTGGTAATGGTATGGAAAAACAGAACAAAATTGGTTACCTACCTACCCAAGGAACTCCTCCGCGGCAGTGTTGATTATTTCTCTTGACAACAGCAGGTTTATCAGGTAACCAATGGATCACAGTACAGTTTGAACAGTTTGAACATCGAAGCAGCGTTGAATAGTACCAGAGAATCATGACACTCAATTTGATGCAATATCTACCACTAACCAACCAAGCCACGCTCGCAGCAACCTCTAGTGCCCGGCTCTAAACCCCTAAAAACAACGTCGCTGACAAAGAAGACAGGAGCCAGCACGCCTCACACCGGAAAAAAATTACCCTTCTTTAACATCGTACAATTCAACTCGGGGTATTAATCGACCATTCCGCTTCTCCATCATATCTTGCTCCACTTTCGTTCTGAAATTAGAGGGACAAGAAAGCAACAGCACCACCAGCCACAAGCGCGAACATGCTCGTGGTAGCTCCAGCAGCAGAGAGCATACCCGCACCAGCAGTCACCGGCGCAGCGGTGGAAGAGCCACTGGGGATCGTCGAGTTGGACGGGGTGGTGGTTCCGGTGGTTGGGTCGGTCGTGGTGGAACCGTCGGTAGAACCAGAGCCAGAACCAGAACCAGAATCGGAGCCGGTGCCCGAGCCCGAGCCCGAACCGGAGTCACTGCCGGAACCGGAACCGGATCCAGAGCCAGAGCCGGAGCCACTGCCGGAACCGGAACCGGAGCCGGAGCCGGAGCCAGAGCCAGAGCCAGAGCCAGAGCCAGAGCCAGAGCCAGAACCGCTGCCAGAACCGCTGCCAGTACCGCTGCCAGTACCGTTACCGGCAGCACCACCGGCGGGGACGGCGGTAGTAGCCTTGGCCGCGAGGGCCTTGTAATTCGCTAGTGACTTGGTACCGTTGGCGGATGTGCTATTAATAATTCCCCTGTTAGTCTTTTTTCATATCCACACACAACAAACATGGCAAGTCGGCGGCATCCAGGAATACTACTCACTTCTCATTAACAACCATCACCATCCCATTCTGACAATGCTTCCCCTGTGCACAATACAGCCACATCGGGTTGGTGTTCTTGACAATCACCGTATAAACCGGCACGGTACCATTCTTGTCTTTTGCTGCGGCAGCGGCGGCAGGCATGAACCCCGAATGTATCCCCGTTACATTGCTGTGCATGCCGATAGGTTGGCAGGGAGCGTCAAAGGTCGATTGCGTGACGGTGTGGTTGCCGGCTACGAACTGGAACTGGATGGCTTCACCCGGTTGGGCGGAGATTTTTGAAGGGGAGAAGACCAAAGTGCCGTTGTAGCCGACGGAGACGACGTGGGTTTTTTGGGCGGTGACGGTTGTTGCGAGCCCGGCGAGGAGAAGGTTGGAGAAATGCATTTTTTGTTTTGTTTTTGTGTTGAGTTGAGTGTGTTTTGAAGATATGGTTGGTAAATGGGAAAAAGACCGTCGTCCGTCTAGCAGGTTGTCGGTCGTCGTCGGGATAAGTGAGAGAGGGAGTGTTGGTGAAAGTGATGAAAAGCGACTAGCGCTGTATTATTGTTGAAAAACCCGAAATAGTGAGCAGGACTAGCCTAGCTGTTTCGAAAGATAAAGACCGTGACGACGGCGGAGGAAGAGAAGAAAAGAAACGGAAAAAAAGAAACGACCCGGGTTGTGGGTTGTGAGGGTGGATGATGAAGAGGATGACGAAAAGAGAAGTTCCAGGAAACAGATGGGGAGGGTATCGTGGGGATATAAGTCAACGGGCCCAAAGAGATTCAAGGATCGCTCGGATGTCAATTGGACCTAAAAATCCATGGTCTGCCATTGTTAGGAACTGTCAGGTTTCATCGACAAAAGGAGTTTGAAGTTCTGGGGTAGGGGATCCGTAGTAGGCTCCGTAGTAGCCAAGACGGAGTGTGGTATTGAAACATCACGGAGTTTCCGGGGCAGGGACTGGACTGGGCATATCAGCTGGGGGGTACACTTACAACCAAAGACACACCAACTTTTGGCTATAGCAAAAAGAGTATTGCTCTTTGAAAAGCTAGCTTGTCCTCCATGTCCTCGGAACTTCGTTTCATTATCTTCTTCAATCCAAGCACCTCGGTATAGCCCCAGAAGTCGAAACGAAAACGATGGCTGTAGCGAATTTGAGATAGGTTGGATTTCTACCCAACCTTGTAAAGCGTGTACGGTGGTAAAGCTCGTACCGGCACCTGTAGAGAAGAGAATGATAGGTGAATTGGGTCTTGTAAAGAATGCGTCTGAATGCCTCCATGATTGTAACGAAGGGAAGTGGAATAATACTGGGGAGGGAATGAAAGGAAAGTGTGTCACTGTCTGTCTGTCTTTGCGAAGATCCTAACTATTGCTGGATTGGGTTCAGTCAGTTGAAGTTTGTGATCTTGATATCTCTGTGACACTTTGCCACACCTTACCACCCTTGAAAACCACTCCATTCAAGCGAATGTCCACTATCCCCATCTCAATTACTCGCTCGTCTTCGCAATACCGAAAATCTGAAAGTCGAGAAAAGAGAAAGCCGAATTAAGGTTCGGACCCCTGCTACTAAGCGTCAGGGGCCGTTCGAGACCAGGGGTCAGAGCACAGCCGGGAGCCGACCATCACCAATGAGATCTGCGACGTATCTGATACACGGATCCGGTTTCAGTGACCACGACTCGCTTAGCTTTCCAGATCTTTCCTTGCTGGATCTCATCGTTCCGAGCGGCGATGTCGGAGATGTCAAAGTGCCCAAGTTGGGTGTTGGGACGAATTCGCATTAGTCGTGATATCGGAGCTATGACGGGGTCTGAGCTTTTGTTATCTCGGATGTTGTCTTCGGGGTTAGCCTCGTCTACTGAACTCGACCGGTCCGTTGACGGCCTAAAGTCTCTCAAGTTCAAAGCGGGAAGATTGTAAATAGACTAGCTGGAAACACCGATGAAGAGGATGGATATGGCTAGAGTAGATGGGATTTCTAAGATCAGCCTACGTCTACTTGAGCTTCTGCCCCATATTAAGTCTTGTCCATAAGTCATCAGGAGTTGTCCATTTGATACTTTTGTTGAAGTACCTACTGAACATTGCTCGTCTTTCGTTCAACCATCCCAAGTCCCATCTAGATTGACATGTTGCCTTGAACTTCTTCGAGCTTGAGTTTCCTGTTGGCAACTCAATGTACTAGCCCCCGCCTTCTCTTAACACCCCACGCGCTTGTGCTACTGGCTCCCATCCACTACGTACAGCAAGACATCACACAACGATGTGATCCCCAAAGCTTCATTACCGATCTCGTTCTTGAATTCCACCTGGTAGGGCCGTTTAAAGTACAGAGAGTAGTGATGTGACTCTATCGCGAAGTCGCCAGTTGCCGCAAGAACAAAGCAGACTTCGAAGCTGAGAACATTGTTTATGCCCTGGACTCTTGAAGCGCACCACTCCCTCGGAATCCCCTCCTCCCAGTTGGCCCCCATCCGGTTTAGACGAGTGACCTCTTCTCGTCGTCCTAGTCCCTCCCTTGGCCCCTCTGCAACTCCAACCCAGCCACACCTCCCTCAGAGATCCAACAACAACTGAGGCGCAATCTTCTCCAAATCCTCCACCTCCAAGAACCCTCCCCCTCCCGTCGTCGTCCCATTCCCCCCCTCCCTCTCCACCACACTCCTCGCAATCGCCTCCCTAACAAAGATATCCACATACCGCGCCACCGCCTCGTTCGCATCCTTCGTTATCTTCGTCTTGTCGCTCTCAAAAAACTCGTACAATAACCTCGTCAGCAGCTCCGAGGGGACCGTGGGCCGTTCCTCTTCGTCCGAGTCCTCCTCTGCTTCGTCTTGTTGCTCTTGCTCCTCAACATCTGAATCTTGCTGTTGTGGTTGTTGATACCGATCTGCGTAGTCGTCAGCGTCTTCCGAGTCTCGGTTGTTGTTGTTGCGCTGCTGCATCTGTCGTCGTCGGAACCGATTCGTGTCCACGTCTGGTTGATCTTCTTCGTCTTCGTCTGAGCCAAGGAGCATGGTAACGTCATTGTTTATCCGGCTGTGATCGAACATCTCGAGGTCTTCGTCGTCTTGATCGGAGGCGAGCTCGATTGTGTCCGTTGTTTCGCGGCGGCGCTTCGACGAGGAGGAGGGGTCTGCTGCTGAGGTAGAGCCACGTTTGGCGCCGCTGGGAGCTGTGAAGGCCATGTTAGCTTTCGGTTTGGATTTTCGAAGCGAATTTGAACCAAATGCGACTGCGAGAAATGGAGGGCTTACCGCGACGGTTGCTAGAGGCTGCGGAGGTAGATTTGGGAGGCATTGTGACTGATCTGTCGCTGATACCCGAAGCCGGGTAGAGGAGAAGGGAAAGGCCGCCAAGTTCAGGAATTGGGTACGGCGTAAGTCGTTATAAGGGCAGTCGTAGAAGCTAGGCGCGCAAAGCTGTCGCAAGCCAAGAGGTGCGTTCGTTCGGAAGATGTATGGTGGTGGAAGTTCAATCGCTTGGAGACGCGACGCGACAAAGATACCCCAAATCCCAAATCGTAGTTACGTAACTGGACGGTCAGAGCCAGAGACCCCAGAACCAAAATCTACATGTTCAGATGTTCATATGTTCACATGCATTTCACGTATTCGACACAATCACTTGTTTGATAAACGCAGTTCGGAAAGGAAACCCATGAATTCGCCAAACTATCGTCAAAGGGGATCTATGAGACGCATGCAAAGGAAACGGCGGAAAGATGATGTTGCCAGAGGCAAAGGGGAATACACATGGGGAACAGCTAAGGATCTTGTATTACAGCGGGGAATTGGTATATAGCCCGCGAAACCTCCTCCTCAACCGGACAATGGCTCAACGCTTGAGTCCATCATCGCAACCTTTTCGAAACTCTCCGTCTGAGATAGATCCCGAAGAGAAACGGTCTGATCTCCATCCCAAAAAAGGGTCATCTCCTCAACTTCAAAGTTTAATACATTGAGGTTGGGAAATTTAACCGGAACCACCCTTGAAGGCCTTGCCGAAGAGGAGGACCTGGAGCTGATCGTAGATGGAGAGGACACCAGCACCGGCGACACCACGGAGAATGTTGGCACCAGCACCCTTGAAGAGAGACTTGACACCCTCCTTGGCGACGATCTGGGAAGCGGCATCGAAGGAAGACTTGTACTTGACGGCCTCACCGGAGGTCATCATCATGCGACGACGGATGGTGTCGAGAGGGTAAGAGGCGATACCAGCGGCGGTGGTGACGCACCAGCCGAGAGCGAAAGAGGCAAGGAAGTTGTTGGCGAGGTCACCGACGAGGAGGACGGGCTTGATGGAGTCGTAGAGACCGAAGTAGAGACCACGGTAGACGACGATACCAGCGACGGAGGGACCGAAACCACGGTAGAGACCGGCAATACCATCGGAAGCGATGGTCTTGCGGTAGACATCGACCAGACCGTTGAACTGACGCTCACCACCCTTCTTGGCGGACTTGGCATCGTTGGCGAGACGGGTACGGGCGTAGTCGAGGGAGTAGACGAAGAGGAGGGAAGTGGCACCAGCGGCACCACCGGAGGCAAGGTTACCAGCCATCCACTTCCAGTAGCCGTCCTTGTCCTTCTTGAAGCCGAACATCTGCTTGAACTTGTCACGGAAAGCGAAGTTCAGGGCCTGGGTAGGGAAGTAACGGATGACGTTGGCGGTGTTGCCACGCCACAGGGCCATCATACCCTCATCGGCGGTGGTGCGCTTGAAGCAGTCGATAATGCCGTTGTAGCGGCGGTCGAGACGGCCAGCACGGATCATCTCATCCTAGGGGGTTGTTAGTATACCTTCTCGTAGATGTGGAAGAGGTACTCGTTCTCGCATCGCTGACGGTGGAGGGGTGGCACGTGACAGCCCAGACAAACTTGGGGAGACTGCTACCGCACGCGCGGATCACAGCGCCCCAAGGATATTCCCTTCTCCAGTCGGTAATGAGAGAATGAGGTAATTATTGGATCGTACCTGGTTCTGGACGAGGAGCTTGATACGCTCAATGGGAGCGGCAGCAGTCTTCGAGACGGCGGCAGAGACACCACCCATCAAGAAGTCCGCCACGAAGGGCTGTAGAAGGGAAAAATGTTAGCATGTTGTCATGTCGCGATAAAGCAAACAGAGATGTCAGGTCGTGTCCCCGCATTTCCCGGTGGTAGTCGACATTGCAAACGCAATGACCTAGCTGCGATAGATCAAGCGCAGGCAATCGCAATCACCATCATTGTCGACCGACTGATTGAATCGGAGGACCTGATGGTTGTTGTTGATTGCTATCGCGCGATGACCTTGCGAAGGCTGGCTAAGGTCGCGGTGTGGAGGATTCCTTCGACTGCCCGACCAGGGAAATGACGACAACAACGACGACGACGACATCATCGAACGTGCTGGGCGATAGAGTGGGAGAGTACATACCGGCATGCCCAAAACCTTCTGTTGCTCCGCCATTGTGATATTCCTTTCCTTGCTGTAAAAAGAGAGGAGTGGAGATGGAGAGAAAAGACCAAGCTCTGCTACGAGGGAAGAGGAAGAAATCGCGAGAATATATTCTGCGGCCGACTGGGGGTCTGGGGGGCGCCAACAGAAGGGGGGGCCGACGAAAAATTTCGCAGCGGAGACAAGGAAGCAGGCCCAATTTTTACTTTGTGCGGGTGCCAGCCGCTACTAGCCCACCGAATCTTCCCGGTCCCCTGGCTGGGCTGCCCAAGCACCGTGCACGAGCCATTCACTTGCACCTTGACCAGATTGGGAAACCTTACAGCTGCTGGCAGCCCTTGACAGCTCATGCCACTCTTGCCTGTCCCGCGGTGACAGTCAGGTTTCCTGCACTGCCGGTAAAGCCCGAAAGGCTCCAGTCAGTCTTGTAACAAGGACCAAATCATCGTCACCCAATTGGACGCATCAGAGCCCAATCTGTTCGTTGGCTATAATTACACGTATCAATTATCCCTCAGTAACTTCGAGGTCGTGTTGTTTGAGGTGCCACGAAGTCCAGCAGCGAGACGCCAGCCGCCATCGTGAAACTGGTTATTTACATATAGTTGGCAGCCGACCGCCTCTTCGTTCTCACCGTTCATTGCTTTTGAACTTTCAATTCCCTCGGCTACGTCGTCCTCTCAAACAGGAGGATGGATGGAGCTGTCGACATCGGTAAGACGGTATCTGAGAACTCGCTGTCATCCACTGTCTTGGGATTCCCACGTTTCGAAAGGAGCCTTCCGACTTCAAACCCCCTCCCCGTCCCCCATCCTCGCTCCCCAGTCTCGTCCCCTCCAACAAACACCCTTCACGCTTTGCGTTGGCCAAGACCCCGAGTCAGATTCCTTGGCACGAGACAACTGGAGCCGCCGTCTGCTACGAACCCAGAACCCCACGGGCAGAGATTCGGCTGTCATGCAAACGGGACGGACCAAAATATCCATACTCGGTGATCTCAACTTCCGAGAGTGTCACCTCCAGGACATCCGAGTCTGAGTACATATTCCAGAACTTCCCCATGGCCATGAGGGATGATGGCAAGGGAATCCTACACACCCCTCTCACGAGTCCAAATTCCCTTTTCGCTGTTGTCCCAGGTTCAGTGGAATTGCAACGTCATGCTGCAGCCCCCCGTACTTAACTTTTTTCAGCACCAATTGTGCACCCCCCTCCTCCGCTGTTCACATCCAGAACCGCTGAGCCGCCCGAATGGCAATCGCTAGCAGCAACCACTAGGCCATCGCTAGCAGGCTCTAGGCGGGCATGTGGCAAACGACGACGGCAACGGGCGGCAATTTCGGGGCAACAGCTTCGGTCAATGAGAGCCCGTCAATGGCAAAGCTCCAACACCTATCTCTCTGGGCCCAGGCGACACGGTCTTGACGGTGAGTCCGATATGTAGTTGAATATCACTGAGAATACGAAGGGTGAAGAGGAAGAACAGTGGCGGCAGCATGGCCTATCTGTGCCATTGGCTCCAATGTCCAATAAAGTCCACAATCCATTACAAGGTGCCGGCCGGAGGGGGTCCGTTCATGCCAACCCGACAAGGTTCGGGACGCTGGACCGACCGGACTTGGAGATAACCTCAATCGTATCGAGTTTTCACGTTTTTCACGTGCTCTCAGGTCTCAACAGTCCATGAACAAGTGAAACCAGCAGACATACTTTACAGGATGAGAGATGGTTGCAAGCACATGGACAATATCTGAGGCTCACCTTCCCGCTATATACAAAATAGAAGAATGGGTCAGCAAGTATGCTTGGGTGTAACCGGTCTGGCCGCCTGGTCTGCCGCCGTCTTTCACCATGTTCAACGGTCATGCCGTCAGTCAACCTTGGCTGCTAACGACGGAGTGAACTCATTGGTTCGACGCTCTGAGGCCTTCAGAGTTCAGCCAAAGTGCTCCTCAGCTTGTCACAAGAAGTCAACGGAAGAAGTTATGATGTTCCTCGCTGAGTCTGACTTCACACAATCTGTCACGGGGTGGTGGTTGACATGCCTATATAATGTGCACTTCCGTATTCCACTGGCAAGCGGAATTACGTCCTATCTTTTGCTTTGGCTCTAGGTACGGTTTGGCGGACTGGCATTGTGCACCCTAGTCCCGTCACACAATCCGACACGGGAGTCGACGTTCGAAACAGAAAGAGCAGATGCGAGTCTAACGATACTCCTGTACTCTTCCGAACTCGTTGTTCCAAGCAGAAAAAAAACAGAGGAACCTCGAAACACATGTAAATACAAAGGTGAAATTATTACGAGCTTTTCCTATGGCTGTTTTCATGTTGGAACTTGGAACCATCCGTCGCTCATTGACCCCATCGATGTGCTTGATGCTGAGACCACAACAGGAGACAGTGAAATGACCCACGCTTTCCAACGCCGGCAACACGTTTGATGCTGGACCTAGATATTACATGCATGCAATCACGAATCAATCCACACAGATATAATGAACATATACACCACGTATAGAAGACCGGAAAGAGGGGAAATGTTTGAGTTCTGAATACTGTAAATGTTGTCTGGAGGAGCAAACCGTGACATTTCTCAATCAGGATGTGGATACTATGGTATGTAAGGCAATGTGTTCCGGCTGGATAGAGGAAAATCTCAAGGAGGAAAGGAAAGAAACTACCTAATGAGATGAACACTGCAGCGGCATCGAATCAGACCCGTGAGGAAGGATGTGACTGGAGCTGACCCTGCATGAAGTGGAAGGAGCTCCTCAAGTTCGGGCTGTTTTTCGCCGAGATGTCTTCAACGGTTCGATGGAGTCTGGCTGATAAGAGGCACTCGATAAGAAATGTCTTTCGCTTCCACTTCCATTATCGTGACCGAATACCTCAACGGCCAGGCACCGTCATCCATTGAGATGGGACCAGTCAGTTCATCATAGGGCTGGACTAGTGGCCATGGAGAATCCCATCCAGACACCCATACATCATATCGATACACATACGTCACTGGCATCATGTGAACTTATAGTTGCTTTGAGGCAATAAATTAGTTTCCTATTCTACCACCTCTAGTCCTTCTGTCCTCTCCTCCTTGGATTGGGGTATCATAGAGAACTGCTCGTGACAAGCTATTCCCATCGGACTAGGCGCGCACACACACACGGCTTGCACGTAAGCATCGCACTCGGGTCCAACTCTTTCCCAGGCAGATAGGAGCCGAGTCTTCCCCGTTTCGTTTGTCGTGATATTGGTCGTTCCGTTCGTATCTTCCGATCGATGCAAAATCCCAGTGTGATTGTGTAAAGAATCTGAGGAGCACTTCCCGATTCCCCTCCCACTAAAATGCTACACCGTGTGCATTGTGCATGCAAAGATTGACCATTCCCACCAGAGACGTAGCCCGATCAAAAAAGTCAAACCCCTTCTTGTCGCTGACGAACCACCTTTTCAAGTCTGCCGGTCCGTCATGTCAAGAAAACCGCCGGGTGTTTGGACATTTACTCGGCGTCGCCAATGGCACGGGCTGTGAAGTCGCATGTTAGCCAATCGTTCTCGGATGTGTGTCTCGTCGAAATAAAAGGTCGTCGGTTCAACCGGGCGAGAGAGACGTACTGTAGATCTTCATCTTGCTGTGTCCAACAATCTGCTTGATCTGACCCTTCTCCTCGAGGTCCTTAAGGCACCTGCGGGCAAGCGAGCCGTTGATCTTGAGACGGTCGACGAGGGTGGCGATGGTGACAAGGCGGTAGGACTGGACGTCCTTGTAAAGCTTGTCGGAAGTGGTCTTGTCAAGGATGACGGCGTGCTGGGCCTTGTCCTTGACTGTTGGTGTGTGTCAGTGAATTTGACCAAGACTTTTTTGTTGTCGGGGGCGCCATCACGACAGCGACAATGACCACGACGGCGACAGTCGCGAAGCCATCATCATGTGCCGAAAATGACGACCCCGAAAAATGGACAGAGATTCTCCTTACCCTTTCCCTTGGACCACTTCTTCTTCTGCTTCTTAGCACCAGTCGCGGCGGGAGCCATTTTGAATGATGAGTTCTGGTGGTTTGGTGATTGAAGGGGAGAGGGAGAGACAGTCCTGGCTTCAACGTCTTTTCCTCTGCGCAACCAAAAGGCGGGGAGATTTTTTCTGGTCGGCGCGCAGGCAAGTGTGGCTCGGGCGCTGGGCATGGTCTCTGCGCACGCACACACTCAAGCCAGTGACCACTGCGGGTGCGCGCCAGGCCAAGCTTAGGTCAACTGAGCCCTAACCAATTTGCTCCCCCAATGCGGCAACAAGAGTGGCGGTGCACGGGCCGCACAACTGGGGGCACAACTGGGTCTTTTTGGGGCTTCGTAGCGGCAGATTGGGGCTTGACCACCTGAGGCGGGGCCACCAAAAAATTCCCACGACGACCCGTCACTCTCCGCTCGCCGAACGACCACCCTTTCGACGTTATCCTGTCCGAACTCACGGCCAACTTCACCACCAATTACCACGAGGGTCCCCTTTTGCAGTCCGGCCACCGAACAGCAATTCAAAATGTCTGAGGGAGAAGTTGACGTCGCGGCCGTTTCCCAGTATGAGGTCCTCCCCAAGGAGGTCCTCGCTGAGGTTGGCAGTGTGAAGCTGTTCAGTATGTTTTTCCACGGTCCTCGCAAAGTGCACATTGGCGTCGTCATGCTAACTTTGCGACTTCAGACCGCTGGAGCTACGAGGATGTCGAGATCAGGGATATCTCTTTGACGTAAGCGCAACCCGTCCGATGAATGCATACACACAAAAACACCAAGAACACGGTCCCCTGAGATTACTACGAAACGCGATACGACGAACATGTACGCGAGAAAAAGAAGGAAAAGAAAAGAGTTGGGAAAATGTTGGAATTCGGGAGTCATGATCAATCGCCAATTCGCGTGGAGAAGGACTTGGGGGGACTTGGGAAAACATCCATCTTGGTCGCAAAGATGATACAAGGCACACACGCGAACGGAGGGCTAACGACGAACATCTACACAGCGACTACATCCAGATCCGTTCTCCCGTCTACCTCCCCCACTCCGCTGGTCGCTATGCCGTCAAGCGTTTCCGCAAGGCCAACTGCCCCATCATTGAGCGTCTCACCAACTCCCTCATGATGCACGGTCGCAACAACGGCAAGAAGCTCATGGCTGTCCGCATTGTCGCTCACGCCTTTGAGATCGTAAGACTCCCGAAACCCGAAATAACTTGCGATAAGCGATAAGCCAGACACAGTCACTTACACACGATATCTAGATCCACCTCATGACCGACCAGAACCCCATCCAGATCGCCGTCGATGCCATCGTCAACTGCGGTCCCCGCGAAGACTCCACCCGTATCGGTTCCGCCGGTACCGTCCGTCGCCAGGCCGTCGATGTCTCTCCCCTCCGCCGTGTCAACCAGGCCATCGCCCTCCTCACCACCGGTGCTCGCGAGTCTTCTTTCCGCAACGTCAAGTCCATTGCCGAGTGCCTTGCTGAGGAGCTGATCAACGCCGCCAAGGGCTCCTCCAACTCCTACGCCATCAAGAAGAAGGATGAGCTCGAGCGTGTTGCCAAGTCCAACCGTTAAAATGGTCAAGGCTGGCTGCAGGTGTATGGGGGATACTTGTTGGGTGCTTGGGGTTGTTGGACGGATTCTATTCGGCATGTTTTGCTCGGCTGCTACTACGGCTGCATTTGTTGCGCGTTAAAAGGGAACTGGGTCTGGGAGGATGCGGTTCTTCTACGGCAATTAGGTCAAAACAGGCAGGCACTCAATAAGGGCTCCCAGACATTGAATGAGAGGAAAACGTGGATTTGCGGACAAAGATCTAAAGTGCATATACCTCGAGGCGCCGGTGATTCGGTGAAATTATGATTCCCCTTTTCTTTCCATGAATGATGTCCGTTTGGCCATGAGTGAATGAACGTCATTCCTAACACCGTCTTTCTACTTCTACACCATGACGTCCTCATCCTCTTTTTGTTTGATCTCAACATATCACAAGCGTTAACAGCAAGGAAACACTGTCACAGAATCCACTCCCAACACCATCTATATCCCCTCTTATCCCTCTTCTCAAACTCCCACAGATACACCTACGCCCTCACATCCACCCTACAAAACATGCCAACATGCTCAATCCCCTCCTCCCACCACCTCCCCATCTCTTCATCCACCACAAACCCAGCCCTCTTCCAAGCACCAATGGCACTGACCTGGGCATGAACGCAAAATAGACCCCGCCACTTAGGCATCATCCTCGCGTCCCTTTCCGGATCGATCCCCAGGGCTTCGAACCCCCTCTCCTTCACTGACGGGCTGAAATACCTCGGGTGTTGTCTCATCCACTCCACCGCGCGCCTAATCAGCTGGCCTGCGATGCCGCGGCCACGAAACTCCTTTAAGACAGCCAGTCTGCCCAGTTTCATGTAGACTTCCTCACCATCGTGCAAACTCGTCTTGCGATCCTTCCCACCCTGTTCCGCCCTCTCCAACGCCTTTTTGGTCTCGGAGTCCAGCTCCTCCAAGTTTACCAACTCATCAGCCAGATACCTCCCTCCCTTAACCGGGTGTGGAGCATGAGGAAACGGCACTATCCTGACCGTCCCAATCGGCACCGACCGCGTCTCTGACTTCCTCGGCCTCATGACCCGCCCGCTGTCAGCGTCCCGCTCCTCTTGCTGGACGACTTGGTTGATGGAGGCGTAGATGACGAAGTGCACGGAGCGCGGATCGTTGGCGTCGAATTCATTTTCGGCGGGGATTTCTTGCTCGTTGATAAAGACCGACTCGCGGATGGACATGGCGTCTAGGAAGGTTTTGGGGACGGTGCTGGTTGTGGACAGGATTTGCTGGGAGGGGGGGAGGGAGCCGTTCCAGGGGGAAAGGGAGAGGCCGGGAGGCTCGAGGGTGGCGATGAAGGGGGTGCCCATTTTTGTTGGTTGGGGTGTTTGATAACAGATAGCGTATGGATGGCTTTTCTCTGAGTGAGACAGGAGAGAGGCTCGTTGAGGAGTGCCTCTTGAGTTGTGATGTTGGTCAGGAAAATGGGAAGCTTGGGTTGCCAAGAAGACTTGACTTATATAAGGGAACGGGCAGACGCTGACACCCACGATGACTCCAATAACAATTTTGTAACAGAGCGAGTGACTGATGCCAAGTCCTAACTGGAGATTTAAGTGCCTGGAATGTGTCAGTGGTTGGATGACTGGTCTGACTGATATGGTGAACAAACCAAGTGTGGTTTCCCCGTTTGGTGAGAACCCCTTCGGCCAAGCCTTGAAATATCCAAAAACCGCAAGGGCAATGAAGAATCGCGATCTTCCGTTGGTGTTCGTGGGGAATTCTGAGCTGATTTGTGAAACAAGTAGTGTTTCGAAAAGTCCGCTCCGTGCCTGCCAATGCCGTCTGCCGATCACCGATCCGGTATCCGGTGGAAACAGTGTTCCGCTAGCACCTGCCAAAATTTATATGGCCCCCACGGACGGCCCACGGTGGCCGTTGGACTCGGGCGGGGCGGGGTCGGAAGCGGGGACCCACCGGCTCTTGTCCGCATTCGATTCCGGGCGGGGATGTGATTGGTCCATTATTATTCCGCTGATTGGCGGCTTCTTCTCCGCAGTCGACCTCTCTTCCTTCCCTCCTCCTTCCCTCTCACACCAACAACATGAGCGGCTTCTATCCCCATTCCATGTTACATCTAGCTCGATGCGAGCTTGAGTGATGATGAGCACGTGGTTTAACCGGTGACGGAGGACCAGGCAACAGCCAGCCATGTACATCATGATCTTCCAAGCGGAAAGTGTATAAAAGGAAGGCGGGGCCCGTGGTCAAGTCGACGACAACTTCCTCCCTTCTTCATCTTTCAAGTTGTCTTCATCGTCTCACTCGACTGCCTTCTCTCTCGCTCTTGCCCCAACTGCCCCCCCATCCCACGCTCATCTCCCTGTCGTCTCTCTTGCCAAGTCGTTAGACGGGCAGTCATCAGTCACGCCATGGCCCAAGTGGACAACGAAGTCAAGGGCAAGCTCGTCCTCATCACGGGCGCTTCCGGAGGGTAAATCTCACCTTTCCCGTCTCACCATCTTTCTCGGCATCAGGCGAAATAGGAAACTATCACCACATCAGACAAGTGTCAACAGCCAGCCTGTTGCCTAGATGACAGTGTAGTTGACTCACCCCTCACTTTTAGCATCGGCGCCGCCGTAGCCCGCCGCCTCTGGTCTCTCGGCGCCCATCTCGTCCTCACCTATTCTTCTTCCCACGACAAGCTCCTGGACCTGGAGGAACAACTCTACGAAGCCTTCACCAACGGCCAAACCGCCCACGATTCCGCCCTTTCCCTCGGCTGCACCACCGTCAACCCCAATCCTTTGCCCTTTTCAACCCACAAATGCGACCTGTCCTCGCCAACAGACATCCAACTCCTCTTCGCCCAGCTCCAGGACCTGCACGGCCAATCCGGCCCCGACATTCTCATCAGCAACGCCGGCTACGGCAAACGCATCCCCAGCATTCTGGACATCTCCCTCGACGAGTTCGACAAGATGCTAAACATCAACCTCCGCTCGTCCTTCCTCCTCTGCAAACTGGCCCTCCCGCACATGATGCAGCGCAACTGGGGCCGCATCATCTTCGTCTCCTCCATCGCCGCGCAAGGCGGTGGCATCAACGGGTGTCATTACGCTGCTTCCAAGGCTGGGTTGCAAGGGCTGATGAAGAACCTGGCGAGGAAGCATGCGGGGCAGGGCATCACGGTTAATGATGTCGCGCCGGCCATGATTGGGGAGACGGGCATGATTCCGGATGCCAAGTTTGTGGAGGGGACGCCGGGGGATGTGAGGAATATTCCGGTGGGAAGGCTCGGGACGACGGAGGAGGTGGGGAATGTGGTGGAGATGTTGGTGAAGACGGGGTATATGACGGGGCAGAGTGTGCTGTTGAGTGGGGGGTTGATGTAGGTAGGTGGGGGTAAGTATTTTTGTTTTGGTTGTGATGTTGGGGTTGGTGTTTTGGTGTTTTGGGGGTTACGAGGGCTCAATGATGTTACAATGAATGGTACTAACGAGAGCATCATGTCTTTCAATCTGCTTTGTGCATCTGTTTACTTTCTTCCGGTCAACGCCGTCATTGCAAACAAACTTGAATTCAGTTTATCTCCTGTCCGTCTCTTCCCCTCTTCTCTTACCCCCCCATCTCGCCCATCTCGTCATCAGCCCTACGACCGCCTAGGATAAACCTCCCCAGCAACAATCGCCTTCACCTTTGCCCCCTTCTTATCTCCCATGTTCCTCCCATCCATATCCCCCACTCTATAAACTTTCGGACTCACACACAAGTCAACCTCCACCTCCACCCCCCTTCTCCCGCCAAAAGAATCACCGTCTTCACAATCCGCCCACCCCGACTCCGTGCCAATCTTCACCTGCTCCCCCCTCCTCGGCACCTCCAGCCCCAGCTGCGCCCGTTGGGCGCCGAATTGGAGGGCTAATTCTCCGGCTTGGCGGGCCAGCTCGGATACTTTGGATTGGATCTCTGGCGACAAGGGTTCTGAGCAAATGGAAGAGAGGAGAGCAACAATTTGGGATTGGACCTGGTTGATGTTGGCATAGTAAGGTGTGGTAGTGGGATGATCTGGGGGGCCGGGGGTGCTGCTAGGGCTGGGTGCTTGTTGTTGTTGGCCTTTTCGAGAGTTGGACTTGTTGCCGGACATGGAGGACGAAGGGGGGGCAACGGCCATGAGGATGGATTGGAAGGTGGCGGAGCGCCATTTGTTGGCTTCGCGGGAGTGGAAGAAGGGGGTTAGGAGGTCGGTGTCTGTTGTTGATCGGGATGCTGGTTGAGGTGGCGTTTAGTTTCATCCATTTCACGAAAAAAGAAGAATGGGATGGGGATGTGTTGGACTCACCCGTCTTTCCATTCGACAAAGACCCATCATCATAACCACACAACCCTCTCCACCCATCCACCACCCCCCTCAACACCTCCCTCCCCTCTCCTCTCCCCAGCGCCCCAAACCCAAACGGCTCGGAAAAGAAACCCTCGACGATTTTCTGCCAGACCACGCTCCTCAGCAGGAAACGCAGTTGATTCTTGCCCTCCCTCTCCAAAAATCTAGTAGGATCCAGCTTCCCCAAGTTCCTCGGTACCCCGCTGATGCCCAAGTTAATCGGCTCAGTAACCATATCGATACACAGTTTCAACTGGCGATACTGGATCTTGAGGCTATCGTCCGTGGCCGGACGGAAATCGTCATTGTTCCCCACCAAATCGTTCTCCAGGCTCTGCACCTTTTCTCGCAGGTCGACGACGTTGCGCGCGTGTTTCTTGTTCAGGCGCTGGATATCCTGCTCGTGCTTCTTCTGCTGCGCGGCGGTCTGTTGGGTGTGAGAAGTCTGGAGGGCAGTCACTTGTTCGGAAAAGGCCGTTTCCAGCCGGTTGAGTTCCTGCTGGTGCTGCGAGCGGAGGTTGGTCATGGTGTCTTGCAGGTCTTTGGTCGCCTGGGCTAGCAACGTCTGGTGGGACTGCGACTGGTCGGCGAGCTGTTGGTGGAGGGAGGAAACTTGGCCTTCGTAGTACAAACGTTGGTCTTGCATTTTTTGCGCGTAGTCTTCTTTTTGGGCGCGGAGCTTGGATTCGTAGTGATCCTGCTGGGAGCGCATCTGGGAGTCATGGTCCGCTGCGGTCTGGCGGAGCTGAGCCACGTCGGTCTCGTGTTGCCGTCGGATGCTCTCGATGGCGGAATTGGAAAGCGCCTTTTGGTTCTCAAAGCGTCTTTCCTGGTTCTCACAGCGTCTTTCGAGTTCGGTTTTGTCCCGCTCGAGGCGGGCGATTTCGTTGCGCAGGGAGCTTTCTTGGGTTTCGAGCTCGGTGGCTCGCTTGCTGTACTCGTTCACTTTGCTCCGGAGACCAAGGAGCTTGTCCTCGGCAGCGCGCAGCTCCCGGGACTTGTCGTCGAGCTGGTACTCCAAGTCCTGGCGGTGCTTCTTTTCTTCCAGGTAAGTATTTTCCCAGTTCTTATTTGCTTTGGCAAAGTTGTTATGGCCTTCGCAGAGCTCTTCGCAGTAACCGATTATCACGTCGATGGCATCGCCTGTATGCACTTTGCTTGGGCGTTTCTTGTCCAAGTATTTGTCCAGACGGTCCAGCAGTGCTATATTCTTGGCTTTGGCGTTGATAAGCTGGTTGTTGAGGTTGTCTCGTTCCATCTTGAGCTCACTGATTGTATGGTCTTTGATCACCCGGTCTTTGTAGTTCGAGTCAGTGTCATCGTTTGCACTCGATGCCGTGTGCCCCTGAGCAGCCCGCTTGCGTTCGCCGAAAGAGGCTACCTCTGGGCTTGATGAGGTTGAAGTCGAGGTTTGAGACATGGGGTCTTCTTTGGGGATGGTTTCTCGAGATTCCCTTGGAGTCTCTTTCCGCGGGCTCTCTCGATGTTCTTCCTTCCAACTCTCTGCTCGCTTGATATGCTCTGAAACGGAAAGATCATCGAGGCGAGAGCTCGATCTTGGCGGTGGTGTTGGAAGTTCCAGCTCAGAGACATCTCTAGGAAGCTCTGAGAACTTCGTAGGTCCATATTCCGCGACTGTTACAGGACCTGGGGTCGTACCTGGGGTCCAGGCTTGGTATTCCCGCTCCCGATCCGGTCTGGGGCCGCGGCTGGACGAACGCGCCCGGGTATGTGATCCCTTTGAAACACTGCTCGTCCTTCTTGGTGCTGACCTGTAGTCCGAGGTTTTTGGAGGGTATGCCGTTGCCTGGACAGTGGCATGTGACTTGACAGCGGTTGGGCTGCTCCGACCGGTGTATGTGTGAGTCGGAGATGGTGGATCTGCGTATGACCGGTCGGCTGGTGAAGGGAAGACAGATGTGTCGACATTGGCAGTGTTGTAATGAGCATTGAAGGACGTCACTCCTGGTTGCTCATGGCGACTGTCAAGATACTCAGTTGACATGCCAAAATCGTGCGTCGACTGCGGGATAGCCGGCAACCCCTTGTCCAACGAATGCATTGAGATTTCATGCTTTTGGATTGGAAGTTGTGGACTCTCGGGGGGCGGTACAGGTATCGGCAAGTTCTTGATAACGTCCGGATGCAGCTGTTGCAGTCGTTGATGGCCGATTCGGTGAATGGCTTTCTCCAACTTGGAGCTCCGGAGGTCCTCTGGATGAATGGCAGGCAAGGCGTGAAAGAGGACCTCTGAATCAACCGTAGCTAGGATGTTTATGGGTATTTTGGCCAGAGCCCTCGGAGAAAGTCCAATCTGTGCATCAGGAGACAGTCTGGCGATGGTCTCGCCGGGTAGGTGAGCCAGAACTCGGGGGTTTAGTTTGGAGAGGACGTCGGCGTGGAGCGCTTGAAGTCGGTCAATGGGGAGGGCTTCAAGTTCCTCGTTGGAGTATCTCTCTAGTTGCTCGGGGGTTATTTTGCTCAATTTCTTGTGGGGGAGGTGCAGGAGCGGGTCGTTGTGACGTTTCCCGTCGTGAGATGCGTCGCCATGACGGTCTATCTTCTTTTTGACGCCCCTGATCGCTGCAGAGAAGGGGTTGGAACTCATGGTTCATAGGGTATGGAGTGTCTGAGAGTGTGTTTGGATGGCCGGAATATCTGAAGCTTGATAGTGTTGGGGTTGGCTTTCGGATCGTTCACATCTCTGAGAGCATGTGTTTTCCTCTTCCTGCCATTCTCTCGCCGCGTAAACAGTTGAGACGTAACACCACACCACACAGCCTCTCTGGAAAAGTGATTGAAGCCTTGCCATATCTGTAATTCCATTCAAATCCAGGGTCTCTCTCGGAGGGTGGGTGGCTTCCATAGTGTCCTGTCTTGTCCTGTCCTCAGTGAGTCCCTCATTTCTCCAAAACATTCGGACCCCGCAGCTGAAAACTTCCCATGTCACCACCACCACCGAACACCACCACACCTCATCGTCCCCAACCGCACAACAAGTCGAAGCAGCACAGTGCCAAGCAACAGCTGGAGACCTCGCGGTACTTTCTCGTGCCCGCAACATGGGCTGACTTGTGACTCTTTGGCGGTTTGGGGTCATGCAGAAAATCACTAGTCGACGCCACTTGGGCATTCTCGACCAGCCCTCACCAACCCGCGATCCCAATATGCGCTGTGTGTGCAGATTGATGCTGAGCCTGTGCGACCGCATGGAAATGGCACCTCAGCCTTGTCGGTGCATTCGCAGCAGTGAATTCGGCCTGCATGGAGGGGACTCGAGGGGAGTGTGTGTGGACTTGACGGTTCATGGTTGCTGAGCGTGACGAGGACGAGGAGGGGGGCGGCGGCGGCGCGACTGGGAGGGTTTCGGTACGCGCAGCCACGAGGGGAAGCTGAACACCTTGCTGGCCCACGATAGGAAAGGCTGCAATTGTGGTGGTGATATTGGAGCAAGATTGGGCTTGGAAGTTTCCTTGAGCTTCATTTTCACAATTGAAGGCTAGAAGAGGTCATATTTGTGCTGCACTCTCTCCGACGAGTTGCACACTCGGTCATTATTCTATGGACCCCGAGGAAATCGAACAGTACTACCGCGACATACCGGTACCGCAGGAATCACAAGTCAACATGTCCGCCCTACCGTCTCGCCCTCCCCCTCCCCCGCCCATCTCTCTCTCCGTCTCCCCAGCTTTTCCCAGTACTCCAAAGAGAGAGGTCTCGCCCATATCAACAAGAAGAAGCGAGGACGACGTGGATGAGTGGGATGCCTATGATGATCCCCAAGATACCTTGAACGAGGCCGCAACGCCGTCAAGAACCGATAGTCCCCCTGGGTTTCCCAGTTTCTCCTCGGCAAATCTTCCCACGCCAGAGACGCGCATGGTCGTTGCCCTCGACTATGGAACGACCTTTACCGGGGTTGCCTATCTCTCTGTTGCTTCGAGGCAAAAGGACCAGGACCTTGATGCGCTTGCCGATGACATACGAGTGCTCCAAGGATGGCCAACACACGAATCTGAGAAGGTCCCTTCAGAGATTTCGTACTCACCTTCGCCAAAGGGGTGCCGGCAATGGGGGTACGACATCGATGACAACTCCAGAGTCCTCAAGTGGACCAAGCTGGAGTTGGAAGAGACACGGAATCGAAGTGCTGAGCTAAAGACATTGGCTGAGACGCTTTGGGGCATGCGGTTGCTTGACTTGAGCGAAGATGCTGTCATCAGGAACGATATTCCACGGCACTTGGCCAAGGAGCCGGAGGATATTGTCAAAGATTATCTCGACAATATTGCTGAACAGACTCTTGAAGAGATTTGTACACAGGTTGGAAGAAGGGTTGCTGACAATATCCCTATCGACATGGTGATCACACATCCTGCTGTAAGCCAAGACAGGAAATGTCGCCCTTTGCAAGCCTCTAGACTGACACCGACAGAAATGGTCCGAAAAAGCCCTGAACTCAACATACCGTGCCGTCCGCGCCGCCTTCAAGGCCGACCTCTTCCCCAAAATCCGCAACTTCTCCTTCGTATCCGAACCCGAAGCCTGCGCCCACTACACCCTTCGAGAAGCCCTGCGCGAGGACCGTGTCAATTTTCGAAAGAATGACTGCTTCATCGTCGTCGATGCCGGTGGTGGTACCGTTGTACGTCCTCCTTCCTGTCATTTTACATCCTCGCAATCTAACAAGACCAGGATCTGGCCTCCTATAAAGTCGTGAGCCTCGACCTCGACAAGAAGCAGTTCAAGCTCGAACAAATCGGCTATCCAATAGGCGACAAGTGCGGCGCCACATGTATCGACCGAGCATTTGAGCAATTCATCGAACAAAAGCTAGGGCCGGAGGACTGGGAGAAGCTGATAGAGACCGATTCACAAGACCAAGCGACGGGCGGACACTCGATTATCAAACCAAAGCTGCGCATGCTACATGGGAGGTTTGAGGGGATCAAGCATCAGTTCGATGGCAAGGATCAGAAGCTCGGGTTTCCGATTCAGTTGCCACGAGGAATCGGTACGACAGATGATGAAGAGCGGGGAATCATGAATGGTGCCATCAAGATTACTGTGTAAGTGCTCTCATTACTTGACAGCCTGTGGGAATTCATACTGACAACCAGACATCAGTGACGACCTAAAAGCCATGTTCAAACACTCAGTCGACAAAACACTCGTTCTCATTGGGCAAGCAGCCACCCACATCCAAATCATCCAAAAGCTCAAAATCCGCAAAATCTTTCTCTCCGGCGGCTTCGGTCGCTCCCCCTACCTCTACGAGCGTGTCAAAGCCTGGGGCATGACCACCGGAATTCAAGTCGACCGCGGCGACGACTGCTGGTCCGCCGTCACACGTGGCGCCATCATCAAATCCCTCGGGGTACACACCTCGCTGCCCCCAATGATCCGCCCCTGCCCGCGGCACTACGGCATCAAAGTCCGCACGCAATACGCCCCGTACAATTCCCATCGGCCGTCGGATGTCGATGTGGATGTGGAAGGAGTCAAGTGGGCGACGGATCAGATTCGGTGGTTTATCAACAAGGGAGACGCCCTGTTCCCTGGGAAACCCATGGTATCGACGTATGATTGCCATTGGAGTATGAAGGCTGCGCATTTTCCTGCGCAAAATGGGAGCGGGAGAGCTCCGCCACAGAGTCTGGGTTCGATGTCGCAGCGGTTTGATAAACGTGGTGGTGGTGCTACCATGCCACCACCGCCGCCGGCGGAGGTCTTCAGAGAGGTGGTGTTTGTTGCGTCGAGTGCTGATGAGCCGCCGACGAGGTTTGCTGCTGTGAACAAAGGTCCGTTATTTTTTTGTTGTCACTTCGTACCCCATTATTCCTACCTCCGCCCTATCTTGGCCCTAAGTGCTTCTAGAACCAAAACTGACAGTGAGATAGGTCGAGACACAGTGGTCACGCTCAAGTGTAACTTGACCAAAGTCCCAGAGACGCATAGGAGCGAGTTCACAAATAAGGAGGTCGGAAAGTTTTATAAGTTCTGGGTGAAAGTGGAGATTCACGTCACGGAGAAGTGTGAAGTCAAGATCACGAGTGGCGGGAAGGTGTTGGCGAGTGCGGAGGTGCCATTGGGGGAATCTGATATTCAGGCGTAATGAGGCACAACGTCAAATGTGTTGATGGACGGAATTGGGTGTGAGGTGGAGTTCATGATGGGAGGACTAACGGTTTGGGCAGTGAGAAACCTTTATTTTGGCCATCTCATACTGCAATTTCTCAGTGATACCACTATATCAGCAATCATTGTTTGGAAATCTGGACTGGATAATGGGTACCCGTTCTTTATGGAAGCTTCCTGTTCGCATTCCGATCCCGTTCTTCGCCTTTGCCATTAATACCCCCACTCAGAAGTACAGGAAACATCCGGAAATCGCACAAGAATTGCCTGCCAATAACACCACTTACACACCCATTCCCTTTTCGGGATGCTCTGCGAGACGCCGGGTTGATAGCCAAGACCTCAGCCCTTCCACCCCTTCCCAATCTTCCAACACAATCACATTCCCCTTCATGTTCCCCTCATTCAATCAACTGCGGTTCCAATAAACTACCTTATTGTACAGGGTCAGGGTCTACCTACCTAACGAACCCAATGAGACCCTATCAGCCAATGCCAGCCACACCTTATCACCTCCTCTTCATTCGTTCGCTCCCAGACCACAGCCGAGCCGGCACAGTGCGTCTATAAAAGTCAATACATCAAGAGACTTTGGCCAGAAGCTGAGCACCACCACTTTATTGATAGCACATATCCGATCCAGGACTGACCTTGACTGGATAGTCGTCCAATGCAAATGCGGGCCAGGCAAGGCTTTCTTCATGGAATGCGTTGCCAACTCACTCGGCTGTGCGCCGAGCCAGGACGGATACGGGGTAAAGCCGACAGCTTACAGGACGGGATGGTGGTCATGATGCTGATAGTGGTGGTGTCTGCAAAAAGCGCCCAGGTCCACGAGTGTGCCTAGGCGGGTTGTGGGTGGAAAGCCGAGTCGGATGGACTGGAGCCACATATGGAATGCGATTGCCTGGGGCTAGGTTGGTGGCTGCTCCATGATTGACGAGAAGGGAAGTGGGAAGCGCTGGCTGTGATGCTTTATTGTCGAGTCCTGCCGCCGCGTTGAGTGATGGGCTGTGTTCATGTTGGACGCGCTGAATATGACAACCAAGGCTCTGACCTTTTGATGGGTGTTGATCTCAGAAAATTTTGATTTCCCTTGATCTCCTTTTTTGGCCTTTGGATATAGGAAATCCTTGTGGGCCTTTGAACCTGCCTCCGTGTAAGTCAGATCTCCTCTGGCTTGCGTACCGAATTCTCTTCTCTCTTGAAGATCTCGAACTGGTCATCTAAACCAGAACGAAGCTCAACAGTTACGCTTCATTCGAAACTCAATTTGCCAGCTCAAGCTGCCAGGACGACGGAGGAGAGTCTCATAGACACTTTGTGAAATACATCCCACGATTATTTACGCTTCGCTACCTGGGCCATCACGGAAACACCCAAGGAGCCATCGCGACACTCACATTTTCCTCGCCAACCAAATCCGCAATCCAAACAACAGTATCCCAGAACCTCAACCATGGGCGGCTCCCTAAAACTCCGCAAAGTCTTCGGACTCAAACCCAAATCCTCCTCCGCCAACCTCCAACCCCAGCCCATTACCCCCGACAACTTCAACGGCAACGATCTCAACGCCAACGGCATTTACTCCAACAACGGAGGTTACCACTCCTACACTCCCAATGGCACCTCCGCCTTTTCTTCCAACAACTTCGGCCAGCCGCCTGGCTTGAGTTCCATTTCCGAGTTGCCAGCAAACGAATACGGAAACGGATACACCCATCATGGGCCGCCGCCGCATCAGGGGCAGCAGCAGCACCACCAAGGCCATCAGCACAGGATGTCCCTCCCGGTACAGGTGGCCAGACCCGGTCCACCGAACCCGCAATATCCCCATGATCCAACCGCCTACTACCAGCATCATGATCGAAGCAGCAGCGGCAACCTGTCCCCTCAAGATGCTGCTGTCCATCCCCAAAATGGCAGCAGCAATCGCGACCGCCGCAGCGCCAGTCTTGGCTCCAGACTAGGTCTAAGCAACTTCGGCAGCACAAGCAGCAACAGCAGTCTCGGAAGAAGCAGCGTGACAACCATGTCCACCATGTCCTCCTCCGCCGCCACTTCCCCGGGTCCCGGATCGGCATCTCCCCAGCACCATCTGTCGCAGTCTCAGCACCCGCACTCCCTATCTCCGGGGTATCTACCTGGAGGAGGCCAAAGCCAACCAAACTCCCCTCGCTACCCCGGCCAGCCTGTTCATCAGGAACCCCAAGCTCAGCAGCAACAGCATGAGCAGGCTGCGAAACACCGTCACTTCACCAACCCCCTCTCTTCTTCCTCCCGCCACAGAACCACTGCAAGCCAACAATACCCCCCACAAACGGGCCAGTCCAACGTCCTCCACAAACCCGCCGTTCAACCTCCCTACCCCGTTTCCGAGCGCGGTTCTCCTCCCCCTCATTCCCGCTCCTCCCACCTTCAGTCCTTCGCCCACCGCACCTCCCTCCATCCATCCCCTCTCCACCCAGGCCGTCCAGCCCAAACCCAGTCCCAACCCCAAAACCAAAATGGAAACATGAACCAGCAGCAGCAAACCCCCTCAGCAGCCGACATCCGCCGCACCACCAAACTTTTACGTAGAATGTTCGAGCTCCGCCTCGAACAATGGGCCCTCAGCCACTCCCACGAGTCGGACCAGCACCTGGTTCACGAAAAACGAACCCAAATAAATGCCATCCTGACAGATATTCTGGGGAACGTGCGGAGTTGGGGGGTTGTAGAAAGCACAAGGGGGGGACGGGAGAGGGAGAACAACTGCTGGACGGATGATGAGTGGGAGGATATTTGTCTTGTTAGGCATGTGTTGGGGGAGATGAGTGCTGCCCCTGCCCCTGGTGGTGGTGTCCCTGGTGGTGCCCCTCCTGGTGGGGGTGCGCAGATGGGGGGGTATGGAGGGGGAGGGGGGATGGTTGATCCGGTTGGGGCCGGGGGAGGGAGGAAGTGGTGAGATTGATGTGTGGGAAGGGGAAAGCGGGAGGAAGGAGGAGGTAAGGAGGGAGTGAAAGGCCGGGCGGGGGAAGGACGGAACTATGTGGGCGAACATGACTGAGATAAGGTACCGTACTTGTTAGTAAAATAATCCCGAGTGAGAGGTATAGGCGTTCAGCAGATGGTCACATACCCTTTTCGTTTCGCTGTGGATCTTTACAAGGATTGAACAAAGACCCAGATGTAATGATAAAACTGAAATAAAAAGCGTTCAGGAAACCTACAGACACCTAAATCACACATACCACGCATCTTCTCGTGATTGTGGTTGGGTCTTCTGACATGATGGAGTTTTTTCCTCGAAGGAACATGAAGTACGAGCATTCGTCACGTTGAGAAAAAAAGGGAGAATTGTAGAGCGAAGATATTCTTCTAGTGATTTCCCTATCAAGTTGCTATTTTTTTTTTCTCGCTATGAGGATCAAGCTAGTGTAGCCATAAGGCTTAGATCAGCATCTAGAGAAGTAAAAGGTAGCGAAATCTTGTGCGATAATCTCTACAACAACAACAAATTTCCTGCATCTAGACAAACTACTCTTAACATTGTCCCTTAAGCACCAACACTTCAACCCTTCTCCCCTCTCGTCACCCTCCTCCTCTTGCTCGGATTACTACTACCACTTCCACCAGCAGTCTCAGCCTCAGTCGCCGTCCCTTCTCCATCTGCTTCCTCATCTACCTTCCCATCCCCTTGCGCCTCCTCCCCCTCCTTATCGCCAACCATCGATACATCACCATCCTTGTCTTTCTCCTTATTACCGTCGTCACCAGAAGGCTTTGTGCTATCCTTTTCCTCCTCCTGCTTTTCTTCGGCCTTCTCACCACCACCCTTACTCGCGGACCTAGAATGATTTTGACTTCCACCATTCCCCGGCGGCATCTTCTGCAGCGTCCCGTCCTCCATCATCGTCTTGATCCTCCCGTCCTCCGCAACCCTCAAGTCCGCCAACAGCGAATCGGCCTCGGAAAACATTGCCCTCGCGTCTTTGACCACGCCGAACTCGTCAACCTTGTATCCCAGCACATCCCCTGGACCATGACCGTGCCCACCACCTGCCTGATTGTTGTCATCGGTCCTTTCCTCTCTTTCCGCTAAAAAGGAACTCCCAGGCCCGTGCCAGCGATCGGGATTGTACATGATCGCGTTGCTGAACATGTGTGCCAGCTCGCGATCCAGCTGGGCGGTGTTGATGATGCCCCTGGGAGGGACGAGCTCTTCCATTTGCGGCAGCCAGACGAGCATATGTCCCGGGTCTCCACCCGGTAGGGCGGCGGCGGCTTGGGTGGCGGAGCGGTTGCCGTGGGCGATGGCGGCCCGGATGGATTTGAGGTCTTGAGGCTGCAGTATCACCTTATGATAACCGGGAGCGTCTTTCTCGCGGATGGGCGCGGCAAACATATTGGCGGACCGGTGGCGGACGATTTGTTCCATGGCAGAGGCACTGACTTTGTGGAAACCGCGGCTCCAAAGGACTCTGTTTGCGTCCGGTGGTGCTGCTGACGCCGTCGCTGGCGCTTCTTGTTCGGATTTTTCGTTGGCAGGGGTTGCGTTGCCGTTGGGAGTGGCTTCGGCGGGAGTGGCAGCGGGACTGGGTGAGACCTCATCCCGTTTACGCTTCGCTTGACGAGCTGCTTGACGTTTACCAGCGACACTTTCGTCTGCTGTCGTATCACCCGTGTCCATCGTAGCCTGGGGCGTATCCACCTCATTCTTAACACTGGCGGCTGGCTCAGGCTCTTTGACAGATTCTTTAGCAATTTCCTTCGCTGTGTTGGGTTGTTCAGAAGCCGCTGGTTTATCCACTGGCCTCGACACCTTATGAGCTGCTTGCTGACGAGCCTGTGACGCCGGAGTAGGTTGGGGACCAACGAGAGGCACGCTTCCTCTAGGTCTGGACGCTTCACTCGTCGACTGCCGAGCCGGAGAAGGTCTGGCCGGCTCTTGTCTGGCCGTTGGCAAAACTGCAGGCTGCTGTACGGGACTAAGTGGCTCAAACGCAGGAGGCCGAATCTCATCACCGCCAGATCGGACATCAGGTAACTTAGGGGTAGACGCACTAGCTGCAGACACCCACTTGGTGCCACTGCCGAGGCCCAGTTTCACGGGAGGTACCAGAGTAGTTTGAGTGACCGAAGCAATGGGACTGAACCTGGGTCCGGAATGAGTTGTCGCGGCAGAATGTGAGCGTGGCCTGTGTTGTTGGATCGGGGGCTGTGGTTGCTGTTGTTGCGGTGGATGCGGTACATGCGGCACATGGGTGACCGGCGGCTGAGGAGCATGAGTGATCGGGGGAATCCGCGGGGATTGAGCTTGGGTAACCTGGGGCAGGGGAGCCTGCGGTGGATGTGGTAGATGCGGCGTCGGATGAACCTGCGGTGGCCGAGGAACATGAGGCTGAGGAGCCTGTGATACCTGGGGCACCTGAGGAACTTGGGGAGCCTGAGGCGGGTGCGCCTGCGGTTGGTGTGTCTGCGGTGGGTGTTGATGCGATACTTGAGGCGGATGAGGCGCTTGCGGCGGATGTGCCTGTGGTGGATGAGAAGCCTGTGGCAACTGAGGTGGGTATGGCGAAGGGTAAGCCCTCTGTACCTCCGACTGGATAGGCGCCAAAGACGGCGACGGGGCCATAGACGTCGTAACCGGCTGGCTGAACGGCGGAGGAGCCTGTAGCGCCTGGGGTTGGTGTTGAGGCGACTGCTGCTGTTGTGGCTGCAGCGGCGGAGGCGACTGTTGCTGCTGAGGAGCAGCCAACCCATGAGTAAGTCTCGGCGGAATCGCAGATGGTGATTGTGGCGGTGAAGAAACCGCAGCACCCTGCTGTAAATGCTGGGGAAGATGATATGGAGGATAGGGCGAGGGATGTTGCTGGTAATTAGCCCTGGGTACTCCCGTAGCCGCATTAGAAGCCAACGGCTGCCGAACAGGACTCGGACCAGGTGAGTCGGACATAGACCTAATAGGCGCCGGCTGCAAAGGAGGAGCATAATGTTGACTAGTCTGAGGAGGTATCAAGACCTGCGGCTTCATAGGCGGCGGCTGGGGTGGCCTTGATACCACTGGATGTTGCTGTACCTGCTGAGGTGGCGGATGCGAAGGCAATCTAGGCGAGTGCAGCGCCTGGGGAGATTGTGATATAGGGCTGTAATGGGGATGTTGCTGTCCAGGGCCCAAGATAGGACGATGCCCAGCTTGTGGTTGATATGGAGGCTCCCATTTGAGTTGTCCACCCTGTGCCTGTCCAGGGATCGGTGGTTGTGGCTGAGGGAGAGTAGTTGCAGGGTGATGAGCAGTCTGAAGAACCGGAGACTGTCTCGAAGGCCCTGCAACGCCGTCCAGTCGTGGCAGTCCTCCGGTAGGAGTCGAAGGCTTGGGTGGCTGAGGTGGTTGAGGAGGCGCCTGGGAGAACGAAGCTGGTGGTTGAAGGACATGCGGTATCCCACCGGCAGTCATAGGCCTTGGAGAACCTGGACCGGACGTAATCGGACCCCGAGGAATGTTGTGATGTCCCAACCGCGGAGAGCTAACCAGTTGTGGCTGTAAGGCCGCCGTTGTAGTCGGAGGTAGAGTCGTAGGCAGCGTAGTAGGAGGCAACGGTGCGGGACTCGACCTGACTGGTGGCAGCTGAGTCGTGGGAGAAGGAACGCTGGCATGACGAACGACTTCAGGCCGTGGCGGTATATGAGCGGATACCTGGGGCGGTAGCTGCGGTGGAATCGGCGGCTGCTGCTGTTGCTGCCGCGGCGGCGGTGGCGGAGGCGTGGGTATCGGTAGCTGGGGAGTTGAAGGAGTACGGGGAGACTGAATTTGCGGGGGCGGTAGTCGTGGTGAAGCAATCCGCGGCGAAGCAACTGGCGAAGGACCGTGACCGGCGCCATTAGGCAACCTAGCCCCCGGACCCTGAACCGAAACTGGACTGGGAACCGGACCCAAAGCCGGACTCGGCTTATGTGCCACGGGACCGTCTTGAGCCGGTACACCATCTGGAATCTTTTGCCTCCTCTCCTGGTCCTCGTCCCGAGCAACTGCCTGCTCTAGCACCCGCACCTCAGTCTGAACGCGGTCATAGTGTCTCTCGTACTGATCGATCTCCTGGAGAGTCTGGTTGACGTAGGTCTGCTCGAGTTTCCGGTAAAGGCTTTCGATCTTGGGCACATATTGATGGGCCTCCCTTAGAGTTGGTAGCGGCGGGGGCTGCAACCGTCGCCTTTTAGAGTTCGGGGACAGACCGCCATCGGGTTTGGGACCTGGAGTGTCGTGCTCTTGCTTCAGCTCGTCCCACAGCAGGTGGAGGAAGAGCTCCTGGAGAGGCTCGGGCCTCAGTCTCGCGGCATCGTAGGAGGGAGCAGTCTTGATGAGGCGATTCTGCTGGAGGACGTCGGCGATGCGGTGGAAGGCCTGCTGGTCGAGACCGTGTTTGGCGATGCCGCGGAGCAGGAACAGCGATTCGAGGGGAGTGTAAGCGTCGCGGCTCGTGGTAGTCATGCCCCAGACTCCACCTCGCCGGAGATCGAGGGGACTGTCACGCCGTTGCGGAAGAAGGTGAATCGGCGCCACGATCTGTGATGGTCAGTGACTGTGTCAAGTAAACCTGGAAGTGATTCAAGTAAATGTGTTGTGTTGTGGTGGTGATGATGATGCATCATGGTCGCATTTCTTGAGCTTGGAGGTTTAACCAGGGCACCATAGGTAGAAATGCACCAAGATGCACCCCTCCAGGGCCAACCACTATAATCAAGCCCTGGAACCAAGCCACTAAACACGATGCAGCACCCCCGCGGCTCACGCGTCGCACTTTGGGAGTCGCGTCTTCCACATCTTGACATACCGGCAGCCTTTATCCAACACGCCGGGCAGCGATTTCGATTTGGGTAGATGCGAATCAGGTCGTCGCATGTGGTTGTATGAAGCCCTCCTTCGGTTGCGAAGATGACTTTTCGATAATGTCTGTTTGCGCGGACTTGGAAATCGATGCCGATGACTTTTTTTTCGGTCGGTCGCAAAATCGCAAATTGCTCTGGTTGGTTATCACGTGTGATCGCTCGTCTATCGGCGGTCGGTTCGTGGCCTGTCGTGTGGAAAGTGTTGGTCTCTTTTGGCTGGAAAAAAAAATGGTGTGTCGGTGAATCTCGATTTGCTGTAGGCGAATGGGCGAATGTGGTTGCGGTGGTTGCGGTTGAAACTTGAAAGCTGTTGTCCCGTTGGATCGGAGAATTGCGTGTCACTGTCAGTGCTCGACGAATGCAACGCAATCCATTTGCTGGGGGTTTGATTGTTGCTGGGGTAAAGAGCTGCTCTTCAGCGACTACAAGATATTTTATGTTCAAGGTGAATCTAGGAACATATTTTGTACAGTATAGGTCGTCGCACCACGTGACTCGGCTCCGAAGTCAGGAAACCAGGGGGTCCTCATCGGCCTGGTCGGGTCATGGTCTCCGCCCGGTGAGATCTCCGGGTTGTGGGGTCTTCCCCGGGAGCCCGGGAGCATCCGGAGATTCTGGGGGTGCGCTCCGGCCCACGTTTCAGCCTTGAACGGCGCAATAAGATGTACATTGGACCATGACTGGATCAGTACCTGCTTGTACCACCATCCATTGTGTGGTTTCACTTTGACTGAAAACGGTCAAGAAGCTGAGCTTTGAAGCGCTCTGGAGCTATTTGTCCAGACCCTTGTGCCCATAACATGGGGTTTGTTTAATGGCGATGGGCCTCACCATGTAACCATCTTGATGAGTTGTGATCGGATTATCTCCACACTCGTAGCCGTGATCGTCGACTGGGACATCACTTTCTGTATTTGGCCGACATCAGTGGGTGGTCTATGTGACCACCAATTTAGAATTTAGTGTGGTTTGTTCGTTAGCTTAGTACTCATGGTCCTCCAGACTATCCCAACTCGACCCAAGCGTCAACGACACATTGAAATGCCTACACAGTAGATACATCAATCGTGTTTCACCTGACATATCCAGAATGAAAAATATATGAATTAGATATGAAAACCCCTAGGAGGGTTAACCATAGCTCTCGAGCCAACAACCAAATCATCATTGGCCTGAGGTGTATGAGGTACCATGGTGTAAAGTCGACTGCGGTATTTAACTTGTCCAGGTACCGTAGGTTATGGGACTTCAGGAACCCGCGTTCGCGTAATATTCAGGCATCTTCTGGATGCAAGATTGGCTTTGAGTCTATCATGGTGTCGGTGGGTGTGGAAGTGGTGTCCGGGGATAAAAACACGGAGGGAGGCCATCTGATTGCAGTTTACATACCTGTGCCTCGCTGCACCACACGGTGCATGACACCAAGGTAGGTACAGGCGATATCCAAAAAAACATAAAGGTGGTGGTTAAGCTTCCATATGAAGCCGGGGAAGTTGTCCTTCAAAGGTGTCCCCGCTCCTTACAATGGATGATGCTCTGGAGTCAGGATGCTAGCCTGCATGATCTGGGTACCCTGGATGTTTCATTTGTGCGCCCCTGCCCACATGTTTTTTTTTGTTTCTGGTTTTGTGTGTCAAGTGGAAGTGTCAACAGTTCCTCGTGAAGAACTGAGGTGCTCTCCGTGGTTGTAAGGTTCAACGTTGACTCCCCGGATGTTGCCCCCTTAATCTGTACGTACCTCTGTCTCCTCTCCCTCCAGATGAAGTCAGTAGTGGCCCTGAGCGGGTGACCAGTACCCACCGGGCAAACTGATAATCTCATAGGGCCATGGTTGGCCGGGATAGGAGTCCAAGGAGTCAAAGGGGCCCTTGGTGTCGTGCATCGTCCCTTCAACCACTCAGAGGAACAGAACTCCTGACCGAGTTGTTAGTGTCAGGAGATGCGCGAAGAGCGACACGGGCAGTCAGTGACAAAATGACAGGCGCCATTTGTCCTGCTTTGTGCCATTACTTCCAGGTTGTGAAATGCAGCTGGCCGGTTTTGCCAGCCAGCTGGGACCCTTGCTCGCCTTGTTGGAAACAAAATGTTAGGTACTCCGGGCATTGTACCGCCAAGTCCCACTCTAATTAAGGGCACTCCAGACGGGGACATTAACACGGACAGGGCACACCCATCCGTTCGCATATTGAATTACCTCTACCTCTTTGACCATTTCCGTTTCTCTATTTCATCCTTTGTCAACTCCTCCTTGCCGTCCATCCTTTTTCGCGTTCTTGCTTCTTTCTTTCTCTCTTCTGCTATCCCATATTCACATCTACCAGCAATCATGTCTTCCACCACTACCACCACAACCACCACGCACAACAACATGACCGACGAAGAGCTTGACCGCGACTGGAAGCCCAATGGCCGTCGCCCGCAATCGTGCGTTCCCAAGAATTCCTTATCCCCTTTCTTATTGCCTTAAAGCCGTCATTGTTCCACCCACCACGCCAACGACCCGTTCGGTACCTTGCATAAGTCAGAGCCCGGCATCACAATGACGCGACGACAATCACCGGGAGAAACACAAAGCATACCTAGTAGACTAACATCTGACAAAATGACAGCACCATTGCGCGCAACTTCTCCCAGGAGCTGATGGACATCTTCCGCATCGACAAGGACATCACCGACCTCGCCGACCAGGCCGACAAGCGGTCAGCCTCCGCCAACGCCAACGCCAACGCCAACGCCACGATTGACATCGACCTCGATACCCGGTTCGCATACTTCTCCAACCCCTGTTAGCACCCATTCGCTAACCCGTCCACCTCTTTTGGTGGCAACAGAAAGCAAGAAGTCGACAAGAAGGCGGCCGAACTCGAAGCCCTCGAGGCGCGTCTCCGTGAGATGGAGGAGAGACTCAAGAGCCAGTACCCAGCAGCTGCTGTCGGCAACCCGGCACAGCCATCACAGATCCAGACTCAGACCCAGCAAAACAAGAGCAGGCCAGGGACCGCCAGACAGAGCCAGCAGGCGCCAGTTTCCGGGGCGATGCCGCCTACTCCGATAGGAAGTGAAGGTGAATTGGAATCCCCGATCGAGCCCGCTAGCCCCAAAACACCAAGAGCACCCCGACCGCCTGACCAGCCATTCTTCCACGTCGCTACATATGCTTCCTCCGGAGATGACGCAGCATCCATCAAATCCATCCAAACCGTATCCGAGAGCTCCAGTTATGCTGACTTTGTCCTTGTGGCCCCTAATCCAGACGGTGATCGCGAGCGAGACCACTGAGTACCTCTTACATTATTTTGAAATTTCGAGAGATACCCCCAATGTCTCCTCAACCTTGTCGACAGCACTGAGGGTGGAGGAGGGATCGGAATTTGCGCATTACAACAAATGACGACATCTACTGAGATTTGCCGGCGAGTAACAACAACCGGGAGGGTCACACGACAGCCCATGAAGGCGGTTGGCGAAAATCCTGGAACCGAATCCATGATAGACGGCGAAACACGAATACCACGACACGCTACCATCAGCACTACTATAGTTTTAATACTTTCTTCGCCGCCGACCGGGCCAATGCCAATTGCATGGAGACGTCCGCTCCTCGACTACAACGACTACGCTTCGCTATATATCAGGTCTCGAGGATACTCAACTCCAAGACTGCTTTTGGAGAAGCGACAAGAGGACGATCAAACCATCACCATGGCCCGGTTTACGGAGTTTTGGCTTTCGACACCAAATACCAGGACGCCATAACATTAATAATCATCCACTCGCTTGCACTTTGCCTTTATACGAGGCCACCAACGATCGTTTCTCGCCGGTTTGTGTCCTGGGGCAGGACGGTTGGATGCAGGATTCAGGATTTGGCCAAATTGCCTGGAGAAATGGCATTTGCATGGGACGTAAGGGATAGGAGAAGGGAGAGAGCAGCACAAAGGATGACTGCGACGGCTCTTGGAGGGTTCACATGTCCTGTAACTACTACAGAAACACGACATGTGTCTAGGATTTCACGGTAGTTCAGTCGCTGCAACAGTATGTTGGATATACTTATTGTACCATGTCTGAACAGAGATTTGTAACTTGAAGGGAACTGTTCCCGTTTCCTTGGTGTGTGTTATGTGCAAGGGATTCATTGAGGGATGACAATGGCAATATTGCTCCGCTTCCACTAACTTGTGCTTCTGGACGCATGTTCCCGGAAGAGAACAGTCACTAACGGAATGGGAAGCAGTCAATTCATACTAACCGGCCTTACAACGCTTGGACGCCTAAAGAGAAACTCATATCTACCTCGCTCAAGAAGATATGAAAGCGGTCAATAGCACAAAAGAACCAGTAACCAACTCCAGACGCCCCCCCCCATGCCCTGTCATAAGAACCATTAGAATACTTCCCCTCCCGAATCCGGTCCTTTCAACATCGCCAAGTCGAAGTCAAGAGCAACCAGCCGTCTCTCATCATGCTCAAGATCTAGGTACCGTAGGTAAGCTGGCCGAGGAAACTACAAATCCTTATCAGCAAACCCCACCCGTCCCCTCATATCCAGCACAACAAAGACAGCCTTGAGGAAGGTGTCCCCGAAAATAGAGACGTCCAGACCCATGTTGTTTTGGATACCACCCATGCATGTCGTGGTGATTATTTTAGTTTCTGGATCGTTTTTCTTTTCCTTCTCTGCCTTCAAGTTGTCGTCCCTAGAGGTCCTGGAGGTAGAGGTACCAATGAACTCATTCAAGGAAGCAGGACGCGCAGCAGCAGCAGTGATGCGGGAAGAAGAGGCAGTGGTGCGAGAAGAAGAAGAGCCATCGTCCTCAACACTAATCACAGAAAAGTTGAATAGCGCTCCGGGAATGGTAGCATGCCAGCCCCCACCCCTCTCTCCATGTCCGAAGGCGATTTTTAGATCTGGCAACACTGGCTTCGGCTCTCCTTTCTTATCCTCTTTCTCGTCAGCGGGAGGCGGACCAGACCTAGTATGAACGGGAACCTTCAAATCGCATGGAAAGGTCCAAACGTTGTACTCGGTGCGAAACACGGCGCCGGGAACGTGGGCGTAGTATTTGGAGACGATCAAGTCGGGGAGGAGGAGGAGGGAGGTACCTGTGTCGAGGATGGCTTCAAGGGGGACTGGGAGCAGGGGCGGAGTGGGAGTGGGAGTGGGAGTGGGAGTGGCTTGAGCCTGTTCCTGAGTAGCGGCGTCCTCGAGACCGCCCGCGTTCATCCACGGCGATTGCCAAGTACCATTAGCAACCGCAAAAAAGGTATACGTGGTCTGCCAGTAGGGGCTGCCAGGGCTGAGGGGGTAGTAGTTGATTTCTCCCTTGTAGGGGGCTCTCTTTCCCTTCTCTCCCTTCTCTATCGCAGGGATCGAACCAAAGGTATAAGTCCCGTCAGCGCGGGTGCGCAAATCGATGGTCATCAGAGGCTCATCCAGTCGCTCGTAGAGTTGTTCGAGAACGGTGGTTTCGGTGCCGAGGGGGTGCACTTCGCTGGACATGTTGTATGCCAGACCCATGATGCCGGAGGTGGCGAGGTCTGCGGCGAGGTCGAGGCTGACTTCGAGTGCGGACTGTACGACGGCTTGCGGGATTTTGATGTTGTTGAGGTGGAGGGTGTCGTGGTAGACGGTGCCGGCTGCGTAGCTTCCGTCGGCTGGGTTTGGTTGCGGTGTTAGTCTTTACTCATCTGTTTGTTACTCTGACCAAAACGGGGAAAGAGTAAAAAGGGAAGGAAAGAAAGAAAGAAAGGGGCGCGTGAGTTGAGAGGGGAAATGGAAAGCATTGACGACATACCATAATGAGCAGCCCAAGAAGCATTAACAACCTTCTCCGCCGTCTTCGACTTTCCAATATCGTACAACACCCGCAGCGTCTTGTTGGCGATGAACGTCTCCGAGCTCAACAGCCAGAAAGAGACGGAGCCGGTGTCGAGGTTGACGAGAACGGTCTGCGGAGGAGTGCCGACCGTAAGCGGGGTGAGGTACTCGCGCTCTTCCCAGAACGGGGTGGTGGTGAGACTGCTGCTGGAGCCCTTAGGCTTGTCCTTGTCGGAGGAGGTATCATCATCGATAAGGTTGCTGGAGACAAGCTTGCGGAGGGCCGAGGGGATGGATTCGGGGTTGAGGTTGGGCAACCGGGAGAGGGACTGGTAGTAAGACACAAGGCCATGGTTAGAAGGTTGGTCGTGATGGACAGAGTGGAAGGCGGCGTTGTAGTGAGCCGGGAGTGAGAATGATGCTGCCGGGGACTTTGAGTCACGGCGGAGATCATGATGAGGTTGAGAATGAGGTGAGCCGGGCGAAACCACGGCGGCGGCGAGGGAGTGAGCCGCGATGAGGAGAAGCGCCGAGATGAGGACGCTGAACTCCATCTTCGCTGTGTGCCGGATCTGGGAGTGAGTGTGTTGAGGTCGAAGCTTGGTGATCTGGAGAAGGTCGAAAAGAAGAAAAGTTGTTTGTGAGAGTAACCCTTTCAGTGATGAATGAGAGATTCTCTTCCTAACTCTGTCTGACTGGACCTTGAGAAAGATGTAAGAGGTTGAGATTCTCGAGTGTCACAGCCCCCCCACTGTATCTACCCTTTTATACCTGATACACTTATACACGACCACCGTTCAAGTGGGCCAAGTGGTAACAGAAGCGGTGACAGAATGGAAAATATCCGATGAATTATGAGTGTCACACAGGATACGTTTTCTTCCCATTCTTTATTTTGATTGGCCATACCTTTCTCGGTCTTTCCTCAAGCAGTGCAGGAGAGAAGAATTCATCAGAGTCTGGAACC
Source organism: Neurospora sp. CHS-2018c (assembly GCA_009806235.1). Lineage (NCBI taxonomy): Eukaryota > Fungi > Ascomycota > Sordariomycetes > Sordariales > Sordariaceae > Neurospora > Neurospora sp. CHS-2018c. The sequence goes on along the minus strand of RAPC01000059.1, from coordinate 179,112 downwards.
TGATACATCGGATCGATGGCAAGAGGACCGTCAGGGTTCTCACCAATTTCCACCAAAACAGCAGTTTCTCATTTGTAATGGAGGTCAAATAACATCAAGAGTCCCATGCCCTAAGCGGTGAGTGATGGTGAGTAGAATGAAGGTGGGATGAAAGTGAAATACCAGGCACCGGCTTGCTTCGTGCGAACGCAAAGGAACCGTCAAGAGAAGGAAGGAGCGCCAGTAAGTCAATGAAGAGCCAACACGAGACGGGAACGAAAAAAAAGTAGCCCGCACAGGAATCTAACCTGTCAACTCCCCGGTGTCATGACATATATTCCACGACCTTCCGAGTCGCACTAACGGACCACGAACTCGACCACAGAACCCTTCAACTATATACCCAAAAGCAAGATCACTGCTCGGGTGCACTTTGTCGATGTCTGTTACTAGCACGACAACAAGCTAGAAAAAGGATCTCCATGAGCTTGGGTATCATGGTAGTTAGTATTGCGATGTGTAAGCTAGATTGGTGAGCCAGTGTCAGTGGGAGTTCAGCTCAGTACAGGACAGCTACCACGCAAACCTTCGTTGTGACTAACAAGATGTCACGTCCAGACAAGGTTTCTTCAAAACGAAGAAGATGTGCATTTGCTATCCAAGTGTTTGTTACAACTTCCCACGAGGTTGTACAGTTCATATTGCCGGTGTAAGAGAGGAGTGACCCCCAACTGTTTCGCCTCGAAACACACACATGTAGTAGCACAGAAGAAGGAGCCACATACTTCCTTTGAGAGTGTTACCCATCGGCCTATTGGGTCGGGAGTTCCATAGTAAGAAGCACAGATGTGTGACGGTTACTCATCACGACAAAATGCAGAGTCCAGGGGCAGTTCCGTCCTACTCCGGAATCCGGCTCCGTGAAAGTGGGTCTGTTGCCGGCAGTTCAGCGGGCCCGGACCTCAGCGGACACGGGCTTGGCATCGGAGCGGATCCTTTCAGCTGTGGACTCTTTCTGATTGCATGACATCAGACTTGCGGGAGTCCCCTCATTCGCATATCTGCTAATCAAAGGGACATTACAGACTGCCAGCTCAGAAACGACAGTACGAAAGGAACTTTTACAGACGCTTGATCCGAATTGACTTTCTCCTGGGAATACTTTCAATACGAAAGGCGATTTGTCTCGAAGTTTCGCAGTTGCTGGGCGCCCAGACCACTTTAGCTAATGATAGGCTAACAGTAACAAGGACGAGATGTCATTGGTCAGATAGCTTCAGGAGTGGACACCTCACAGCTGTCCTTTCGATAAGAACAGGTATCAATTAGTGCTGAGACAATGCCTGCCGCCAGCAGCTGCCCGCTACCGCTACGACATAACGGCAGCTCCCCTCCGAATTCCAAGAGGAACAACACAACACGACACCTTCACCACTTGAGGCCACTTTGTTCTGTCTGACGGAATGCCTCTTTTAGTTCAACTCACTCCTTGAAGAGTCTTTTGCTTACACCTACACACACCCACTCGACACCACATAACGATCGAGAACCCCCACCGTATACCTCTACACAACACAACACAACACAACGCCCACCATGGCGCGGGTGTCAACACTATCACCCCTGAGGATATTCCTCTCCGCCATCTTCCTCTTCTCCGCCCATGTCTTGGCCGTCTCGGCCGTCCTGGGTGTTGACCTGGGCACCGAATACATCAAGGCCGCCCTTGTCAAGCCCGGCATCCCTCTCGAAATCGTCCTGACCAAAGACTCCCGTCGCAAAGAAATCTCCGCCGTCGCCTTCAAGCCCTCTTCCAATGGCCCCAAGAAGGGTGCCTACCCCGAGCGCGAGTATGGCTCCGACGCCATGGCCATCGCCCCCCGATTCCCTGGCGACGTTTACCCGAACCTCAAGGCCATCCTCGGTCTCCCCGCTGGCAGCCCCCAGGTTAGAGAATACCAAGAGAGACACCCTTCCCTAAGACTGGAGGCCCACAAGACAAAGGGAACCGCCGCCTTCAAGAGCGCCGCTTTCCCTGAAGAGGAGGAGGCTTGGCTGGTCGAGGAGTTGTTGGCCATGCAGCTTCAGAACATTCGCCAAAACGCCGAGGCTCTCGCTGATAGCTCTGTGCGCTCCGTCGTCATCACCGTCCCGCCCTTCTACACCGTCGAGGAGAAGCGCGCCGTCGAGCTGTCTGCCGAATTGGCCGGTCTCAAGGTCCTCTCTCTCATCTCTGACGGTCTCGCCGTCGGCCTCAACTATGCCACCAGCCGCCAGTTCCCCAACGTTAACAAGGGCGAGAAGGCCGAGCACCACCTGATCTTCGACATGGGCGCCGGCTCCACCAAGGCCACCGTCCTCCAGATGCAGTCGCGCACCGTCAAGGACGTCGGCAAGTTCAACAAGACTATTCAGGAGGTTTCCGTCCTCGGCGCCGGCTGGGACCGTACTCTCGGCGGTGACGCCCTCAACTATCTTATCGTCGACGACATGATCCGCCAATTCGTTGAGTCGCCCAAGGCGCAAAAGGCCGGCGTCACCCTCGAGGCCGTCAAGTCCCACGGCCGCACCATGGCCAAGCTTACCAAGGAGGCCGAGCGCCTGAGACACGTTCTCTCCGCTAACCAAAACACCCAGGCCTCCTTTGAGGGCTTGTACGACGATGTCGACTTCAAGTACAAGATTACCCGTGCCGAGTTTGAAGAGATGGCTGCCACCCAAGCCCAGCGCGTCAGCGTCGCGATTAACAATGCCCTTAGCATGGCCGGTCTGCAAATCAAGGATCTCGACTCCGTTATCCTCCACGGCGGCGCCTCGCGCACTCCGTTCGTCCAGAAGGAGCTTGAGAAGGTCCTGGGAGGAGCCGACAAGATCCGCACCAACGTCAACTCGGACGAAGCCGCCGTTTTTGGTGCTGGTTTCCGCGCTGCTGAGCTTTCGCCCAGCTTCAGGGTGAAGGAGATCAAGATCGCCGATATTGCTTCTTATCCCGCCGGAATGAGGTGGAAGAATGACGAGGGAAAGCCCAAGCACCAGCGTCTGTGGACCGCCACCTCGCACTTGGGAGCGCCCGCGAAGGAGGTCACCTTCAACAATGTCCAGGACTTGTCCGTCAATTTCTACCAGTTGGTGGATGGTGTGGAAGTTGACACCAAGGTGTTCACCACCAAGAACTTGACTGCCTCCGTGGAGGCGTTGGTGGAGAAGCACAAGTGTGAAAAGGCCGACATCAAGTTCAAGGTTGGCGTTCGTCTTCTTAGCGAGAACGGCGAAGTTGATGTTACCAAGGCCGCCGTTGAGTGCGAGGCTGATGAGCTCGAGAAGGAGGGTTTTGTCGACGGTGTCAAGAACCTCTTTGGTTTCGGCAAGAAGGACAAGACTGAGGGCGAGGAGGATTCTGCTTCTGCATCCACCGAATCTTCTACTAGCACCTCTTCCACCACCAGCACCTCTTCTTCGGCCGCTGCTGCATCTGCCTCTGCCGAGACCAAGTCCAGCGAGCCCAAGAAGAAGCAACTCGTCCAAATCAACGTTGACTTCACCCTCACCCCCACTGGCCCCTCCTCCCTCCTCCCCAAGGCCTACGTCCAAGCCCTCAAGGACCGCCTCAAGTCCTTTGCCGCCTCCGACCGCACCCGCCAACTCCGCGAGGAAGCGTTCAACCAGCTCGAAGCCTACACTTACAAGATCAGCGACATCCTGGACAGCGAGTCTTTCATTGCGCACTCCACCGCTTCCGAGCGTGAGACTCTCCAGCAAAAGAAGGACGAGGTCAGCGACTGGCTCTACGGCGACGGCGCCGATGCCACTCGCGAGGAACTCAAGGCCAAGCTCAAGGAGCTCCAAAACATTGTCGATCCTGTCCTCAAGAGGGCGGAGGAAGCGGAGAAGAGGCCTGAAATCCTCAAGGGACTGCAGGATGCTCTCGACAACACAAAGACTTTCGTCAAGGACATCAGGGAGAAGATTGCTGCGTACGATGCCTTCCACGCTTCCGCCTCTGCTAGCGCCTCTGCTTCGTCGTCTATTGCTTCATCCTCCTCCTCTACCACCGCCCCGGCTTCTTCCGCTACCGGCGGCGATTTCGATGGCCTGGAAGACGATGCCTCCACCACCGCCACCGCCACCGCCGAAGACCCCATGAAGTCTTTGGAGAAGGACCTCGGTCCCGTTCCCCCTCTTTACACCCTCGAAGACCTCAAGGAATCCGAGGATCTGTACACTTCCATCTCCACATGGTTGGAGCTGAAGGTGGCAGCGCAGGACAAGTTGGGACCTACTGATGACCCCGTGTTGACGGTCAAGGACCTTCTGGAGAGAAGGGAGAAGTTGGATAAGGCGGGTATGGCGTTGGCCATGAAGGGAGTTAAGAACTTTGAGAAGACGCAGACCAAGGCCAAGGGCGGCAAGACGACGAATGGAAAGGCCAAGGCGTCTGGAAGCAAAGCGGGTGGCAACAAGAAGAATGGAAAGGCCACCAAGGCGGGTGAAAAGCCGGCAGCCAAGGAAACGGTCAGTGATGAGGAGATTGAGGAGATGTTGAGGAAGGTTATGGCGGATGAGAAGGCCAAGGAGGAGGCCGCCAAGGCTCAGAAGGAGAGCAAGGAGGAGCCGATCAAGCATGAGGAGCTTTAAAAAGATGGTATGATGCAGGTGTCAAGCAAGTGTTTTAGCAGCAAAGCGTGTGTTCTGGCGTTTACAAGACCATAGATTTATCAACCTGATTATGGACAGGGATTGCAATGTTGGCTGTCAATCTATACCTAGATATCTAGTACAGATGTTACAAACTGAGTTACTGCTTTCCAGTCCACTCCTGCCGTCGAGTTTTTCAGATACGCCGGCGGTCCACACGATCGCAACTTGTATAGAACTTGGTTCAAAAGAAGGCGGGTGTTTGGAAATCGGCTGAAATACTCGGACACTAAACTGTCATGGCACTTAGAGGTACCCAAACGACTCCATAGAGGTAGGTACCCAGATGGCAAGGTCGAAAATGTCACACCTACCTTACCTAGGCAGGCTGATCCGTTTTCCTCCCTCCGTGATGGAAGGCAACCAATATAGCATAAGTAGCTTTCACGAGTACCTTTTCTCTCGTTGCCCTAACAATTCGTGTTCCTCCTCCGTTACACATTCTTTGCTTCTTCCTTTTCTTTCCTGCAGTATAGTCTGGTACCATGCTCGTCCCCAGCAGAGCCTCATTTCGTTCCATGTCCTGCCCCTCTTCTCTATCTATCTCGGCCCCCTTTACCTTTCCCCTTTCCCCTTTCCCCTTTCCCCTTTACGCCTCAGGTTGCTTTGCTTTCAGAGTTCCCGTCTTTTTTTTTTTTTCTTTTTTTGGAGAGGCCGGCTACTCTCATCTAGTGAGTGAGTCTCTCCTTCATGAGCATTTGATCCTCTCGGGCTTTCCCGCTTTTCCATGTGCTCCGGAAGCGGAAAAGGAAGATTGTCCTCTTCCACAACCGAAGCTCCGGACCTGGACTGGACTGGGCACAGTTTCCCCGACGTTAAAGGTACCTTACCTTTGCGGACAGAGGATGAAGCGATCAAAGTCGGAGCAAGGAGATCCAAGCAGATCTATCTCTAGCGACGGGAGTCCTGCCATCAGGTCGACTGGCTGTTTCAGTTCCCGGCTTCCTTCCTTCCTTAGGTTCCCCTTCCATTTCTCCTGGGCCGGCCTTTGCAGCCCCCGCCTCGGTCCCCGAATTCGGAGAGGTTACTGGTGTGGGAAACCCCAATCTCCGAGTTCCCATCGATGAAGGTGCAGATGCATTGAAGTTTGGTCAACCATCACCACTAACGATATAGGTGAAAGGAAAAGGAAAGGTAAGCACATACGACCATAGATGGTAGAAAACTCGGGATCCCGTCCGCTCTCCCATAGATAAGCTACCAATCGCCTGACTAGTAGTTGGGTCGGTGACGACCAGCGAATCCCAGGTGTTGTATGTTTTTGTTTTTTGTTGCTTTCTTTTTATCGCTTTTTCTTTGTGCGGGGCTCTTTGCTGTGTAGGTAGTTTCTCTTTTTTTTTTTTTTTCCAGTTCCTGACGGGAACGGTGTCTTCCAGATTAGAGAATTATTCATGGATTCTCCGATAACCACGACGGGCGGACAAATGTATAACTTGCGCCCTATTAGGTAGTTGCCTTTTCCTTTTAGTTAAGTGATGATGGCTCTATCTTCCCTGCTGCTCTCACTCTTCGATTTCGGTTGGTTCGTCTTGTCGGCGATGGTTGCTATTTCCCTGTGCAGCTGACAGATGAAGCCATCAACAATCCTTGGCGTTTCTTGGCATGGTGGATGTGGTCATATGGGGCTGTACTCCAAATGCTCGCAAGGTCACCCCGTCGGTCCTCGCACTTTGTTTTGAGTACCACAGTCTTTCCTTCCTCGTCACCTCATAACTTTCGCTGGTTCACCAACTGAGGTTTTATTATGACTTTTACTTCGTCTAAACGAAAGGTAGCTGTACAGTGACCTGATGTTTGAGAAATTATCGCTGGATTGAGGGATAAATACGTTCCCCTTGTCCATGGAATTGAACCTTGTGTGTCCTGTTTGGATGTAGATGATATAGGACAGGATGACGGATAGCGTGAAATACCATCTCGGATGCTGTTCTTATAATCTCGGACGAATTCTGCTTTGGTTTGATCCACCGGGGTGCCATGCCCGTTCTATTCCTTGGGTTTATATCCATCAATAACGTCCTTGGTCTCTTCATTGAGACGTACCACACTGCCCTTGATTCTCGAAACCATGCCATACCATTGCGATGCGCTAACGTTCAACTTGGGATGGTCCAACAACTCTTTAAGAAGATGCCTGAATTCCCGGCTTTTGATAACCAACTGTAGGATGTCAACTCCTATTTCCGGATTTACCGTGGATAGGCACCTCATAAACTCTTCGGAGTTTGATTCTGATCGGGTCTTGCCCTCAGGAGGCTTCTTAAACAGTATGCTCCTGAGATGAAGATCACTGCCAGGGGCTTCAGAACCGCATTGTTTGATGAGGTATTCGACAATTTCGTCATGATCATTGAGGACAGCGATGTCGATTAATTGTGGATATTCTGGCGGGGCGGGCCGACCATGGTGATCCCCATATTGATGTCTGTTAAGGGCCTCCAATATCGTCAAATGACCGTAACGACAAGCAAGATAGCTCGGAGTTTCTCTGTTGTGGTTTTCCACGTGAGGTCCTCCGCCATTCTTCGGATACTTACCAAGAAGCAAGTCAACTGTCATGATATTTCCACGGGCAACTGCAAGGTGGAGAGCTGTGTTGCCATCCGCATCCACCGCCTCAAGGGGTGCTCTATATTTGATCAGAGCAGAACAGATGTCAAAAGATGTCTGCTCCTCTAGGAAGCCTGCAGCTACCATGAGCGCTTTCCCCATCTGTCCTGTGGAATAATGCGCAAAGCCCTTATCGAGAAGTAGTTTGACTGTTGCTAGATGTCCACGGGTAGCTGCAAGCTCGAGAGCTGTATCGCCCCATTTGTCCACTGCGTCAACGCGTGCTCCATATTCGATCAGAGCAGAACAGATGTCATGAGATGTCTTGTCCTCTAGGTCGTGTGCAGCTATGATGAGCGCTGGCTTCCAGCCTGCGCGTGAATTCGCATTCGCCCCCCATTCTAAGAGAGCTCTGCACGCCTGAACATGTCCGTTTTTTATGGCAACATTGAGAGGTGCGGTGTCCTCTATTGGTAGTACTCTTTTGTTGATCATCTGCACTTTGTTGACCATCTGCCGGGCTTGCTGTGGTGTTCGGGCACCGAGTAGGTCATCTATAGTATTGGTATCTCCTGTTGCACATGCCGAGTACAGATCCTTGAATTCGGGACTCTCGTCCACGTTGTCGGGATTCTCGCCAGCGTCGTCGGCACTCTCGTTCACGTCGTCGGGTAAGCTAGAGGTAGCAAGCTTAGGGAACTGATTCCGACTACTGCTTTGTGTGTGGTCTTTGGAAATGTGTTTTTGAAGTTCGGCAGAGGAGCTATACCCAACGGTGGACATCGGACAGCTTTTAACCGTACAACGAAACAAACGCTCGTGGTCACCAATGTGCTTTTCTCGTGCTTCCGGGGTTTGCAGATTGCCCTTGAAGAACTTGCACCACGGTTTCGAACATTTTTGCACGTTCAGCGGCCCTTGAAGCTGACTAAGAGTCTTCGTCTCTCCAGAGGTGAGTGTCTGCTTGTCCAACTTCCCGATAGCCTGTCGGATGGCCTCAGTTCTTTCTTCGATGTTGAAGTAACTGTTCCGCTCGCCACTGTGCTTCGGAATGCGGTCGACCACTTGAGCCACGCTAGGAAACCCGCCGGCATCATCGAGAGTCTACATCTTTGCATGGTCTCCGTACGATTGGACGAAGAGATAAGCCCATTGTATGGCGTCTTGACAGTCAGCGCTCTGTAGCGTGCCGGAAGTCTCGATGCTTTCCCTGAGATGGTCGAACCAGTATTGGACTGCATAGTCCTGTAAGGCGTAGGAACCCCTTCGAGCGTATGACACGACATCGTCCTCCGTAATCCCGGACGCGAAGGGTGGAGATAAGAGATACTGGGAGCAAAACATCGAGAGTTCCGAGTGCACTCGCGCGGTGTTCACAATTCGTCTCCGTATCAGGAATCTGCAGCATGAGGTGTCAGATTCGAAATGAGAAGAGAAGGGATATATCATAGGTAGTAGTAGACGAAGTACTTACTCGCGGGCTGTTTCGTGTACAAGGTGGACCTCGTCCTCGGGGCCGGTGTAGTCTTTGTTGACAGTGTGAGAGTCCACGAAAGAGCCGCAGAGCTGCTTATAGCTCTTGACAGGACGGCTATCGTAGTCCACTTCTCCTTTTAGCTGATTGATGGAGAAGAGAGACTGTATCTCCCTCCAAAAGAGGGTCCGCTTGCAACAGACCACGTAGCTCAAGATCTTGATCGCAGCTTTGCTTTCGGCCTTCGAAGAGGCTTTCTGCAAGCGATGTTCCAACTTTTCGTATCTGACAGATAATGGCATGTTAAAATCTTTTGCGACCAGGTCACCAAAGTGATCGTAATGTGTAAGGTGTTGTTGACTCACACTTCTTCCAAGCTGGCCGGGAAGATCCCAGGTTGCAGCTCTCGCTTTAGTTCGGCGATACACGATTGACCGAGAAGATGCTCGAGAACTAGCTTTGCAAAGAGAAACATGCCTGTGATATGTGTCAGTGTCTACCCCAAAACTCTAGACGCTGCTTTGCTCAGACAAGGGGCTTTGACGTACCATCAGCTTTACCAGAAACCAGATCTTCTATCACTTGCTCCAACGATGGTTCCGGCTCCAATTTGGCCTGTATTTCCCTTGCAAGACTTTTGCAATAGTTTTTGATATTTCCAACATGGCCAGGTGCTGTATCCAGTAGGATCGAATGCGCTGAGTTTGATGCCTTGAGGAGATGGTCCAGTACGCCATCTCGCTGGCCCGAAAAAAGAATTCGTAGCCCAGGGGAACGATTGCAGAGCGCCAGCAGCCATTCAATCGTTTTCTCTTCCTCCTGATTTGTACATTCATCCAGCCCATCTAGCACGAGGTAAGTTGTAGGGTAGGTTCCTACTGCGGTGCTTACGAGCTCCTTTAAGACTTTCGTACGAAGTCCATCTTGCTTCGATGTCTCGATGTCAATGTGGGCGGATAGAACAGGATCTCGATCGTAGAGCTGTCCAAGAAGCGCCCGGAGCAGACTGTTGAAATTGTCTTTGTCTGCGTTTTGGCGGCGAAAGTAAAAGAAAGCGAGAGCAACACCTGGTCTCATGTCCTCCGAAAGCCGTTCTATTACCGTGGCCATGAGCGTTGATTTCCCCAAGTCAAACGTCAGCTGAATGTATGATTCCCCTTTATCTGTTCGCGTTTTGGGGCGGGAGACTGGGGGTGCGTGTAAAGTTCGCTGGGAAGATTATACCTCCACCTGGCCTTCCGTGTATGTAGAGAACTCGCTTTCCAGAAGCATCACCGAGGTGCCAGGCCTGAAATATGGGATTGTCGAAAATCCACGTTCCTGAAGAAACTCCCAGCTTGTCGTTTGAGTCGTCTCTGCAATCAATGAAGAATCGGTAGTCAGACTGGTAGTCTGGGATGGACAACCTTCCCATGATTGCTCTCTTCCGCTCCTTGTGCGTCTCTTCTTCTTGCTTATCTGCTACCTGCTTCTGCCTGGTGTTTACTTCGTGGATCTCGTCTCGCAACTTGATAATCTGGTCAAGAGAAGCGGATAGCTTTTCGCTGTTCAAGATCTCCTTACGTCTTGTTAGGGCCTGGAGGATGACAGCAAATTGCGATTCAAATCTTTTCCAGGCAGAATCGACCAGCTTCTTCCATTCTAGAATTGCGAAGGGTTAGTGTTTTGAGGCCCGAAGCGGAGAAGGATAAAAGAATGGCATACTCGGTCGGTCAAACACAGCAAGGGCCTCCTTATGGAAATTAAGGACGTCCAAGTAATAATCTTCGAGAACAGATGCGAGGCGTGTGTTGCGCTCGAATGTTGCCTCATAATGCAGCAAGCCGGCGAGATTCTCTTCGATATCACTGTACATATCGAGCAGTCTTTCAAGTGATTGAAGGTGGGTGCTGGCGGCCTATGGGTAGGAACAGGACTATGAGTTGAAGCTCTCCATAAATGAGGTAGGGAGGGACATTGGGGTAGAAGTAAGTAGTGTACTCACCATAAGCACGAACTTGATGGGTCCCTGTAACAGGTAAGTCTATGAGGATGGAATACACCAATACACGAACAGGCATGATGATGCTCACCCAGACATAGCACAGAAACACAGTCGTGTTAGTAAAGACCTCAATGACTTTGCCCAGCTCCTTCATGGCCTCAAGGAAGGATTCAAGAAGCTTGAAAGCGCGCAATTCCCGCTTTTTGCCTTGTTTGTCTTGAATCTGCTTCATCAACAAGTGAACATCTTGCAGGGAACAGTTGGAAAATTCCTGGGCGCGTTTTGGTCCAACCTCGCTTTCGAATCTGGCCAAGGCGCGCTTGAAGCTCTCTGATTGTGGCGGCATTTCTCCCGTTGCATGCCGATTGCTGCATGTGTTTGGAGCGAGAACAGGTGCACCGTCGAAACTTGATCACGGAGAGAATCAGGAGATTTGAAGAATTTCGGGAAAGTTGTAGCACTTCAATCATAAAGTTCCCTCACAAAGGAACAGGAACTGAAGTGTGTCCCGCATCCGCCGCAGGTGTATCGTGGATGTGCGTGAGATTGACGTGGACGTGCCGTGCCGCGGGCAGTGAGCCTGACAGCCGGAGGGGAGGGACCTAACCCGACTCGCCGCGTTTCACAAGAAGCCACCGAGCCACCGAGAGGAAGTGCAGCAGCGCAGCCAGTCAAACAACGACTGCATCCAAATCGTCGAGCTACTCGTCAGGGCTCGAAACGCCTCTGACTATTGGTTTCAACCAATAGTCAGGTGGCTTAATTAGCAAAACCGGGTCGATTAGCAACGAAATTTTAGGTACATGGCCCACCACCCAATTTGCTAGCATATCGAAGTACCACCGTTTTTTTGCAACTGGGCTGACTGAGCTGGGCTGGGCTGGCATGCATGCATGTGATATTCGATAATCCAGTACGAGCACAGACCTCAAGTGGATATGCCAGAATGCTCAAAAACGCAGAAGTTACACTGCAATTTCATTTTCATCACCAGATTAAAAGATATGAAAAAGATACAATAATGGTCAGATAGAGAATCAAAAGACGGACAATTTGGCGCGATTACATTTTAGACGCATGTGTTGTAGGGTAAGAAATCAATGTGCGAATAGTTTCATTGTGTTGAACGATATTCAAATAAACCGGTCTACATCTATTTGCTAGCGATTTTGCAGTGGGGTAAAGTACTAAAATTTTGTTGCTAATCGACCCGGTTTTGCTAATTAAGCCCCCAGACTATTAGTTAAAACTAATAGTCTGTGCCGCTTCGAGGCCAGACGAGTACCTTGATTGCCCATCGCCATTCCCATCAGTTGGTTTTTTTGTACAGGGCATCTAACATCGTCGTTCTTCTGTCATCCCAACACTCGACGCCCACCATTTTGGTACAAATCGACGACGAACTCGAGCGCAACGCTTCTTCTTGGCAACTTCTTCCATGCCTGCTCAAAAGACTCAAGAAGACGTTTCCATAGCACCCATTCTGCCATTGAACGCAGAAATGTGAATAACGGACGTGGTACACTTTGGGAGTGTTTTGTTTTGCCAAGGTCTAGAGTTGGGGCGCAGCTATCGCGAGTCTCGAGTCTCGAGTCTCGTTGCACAGCACTGCCCCAGAGCCCGCTTCCTAATCTGGACTAGAAAGAGGCCGCCATCGCCATCCCTAAGCAAGGCGACCAAATCGTCCAGCGAGAGTCGCACAAAATAGGCTTAATCGTGCCCCCTTTCTCGTTAGGCGGTATGGAGTGTATATTTCGAGCAATACCGACAGCGTTTCCTGCCAAAGAAAGCCGCGATGCACCCAGCCCCAACTGCCCAGCCCGAGACAATGCCAGCTTGCACTTCAATCTTTCTTGTACTGATTTTCCCCAACTTCTCTTGTCTTCTTTCTGACCAAGCTGTCTGCCCTCTGGGCGTTGTTATCTGTCTCTTTGATATCGCTGTGGTTTCCGTTTTCTGCGCTCATCAATCAGTGAGACGAACTTTTTCAAACCCCCTTGAGCGCGTCATGTTGTATGCCAATCATGACATCTGTGACCTCCGGTACAAAACGCCATTATTCAAGTACTATTGAGGAAGCCGACGTCAGCGACACCGTCGACAAAACATCTGGAACTGGTGACAGGATCTGCTATGGCGCGGTAAGTTTCTCTGGGTCCCTTCTGTCGGAGCTTTTCTCATAGCTTCGACTCAATATGCGCTTACCCACCAACGCCCTGGAACTGACTTGACATCACGCTTTTAGTTGGATGATGTGAGGGTCCAATGTATCAATGGGCTGGGCCCGCTCGAAGACCAGATTATTAACAGCCAGAACGACGCATTGTTTGTTTACTTTCCTGTGAAGAGACGGCAAGGCCCCTTCTGTCTGTTTTCGGAGAACGGGACGGCATTTGCTATTGTCGATCAAGTCACTCAGGACACGTTGGCCGCGCTACGTCAAATAGCTTATATTCGATTTGAGGCTGTGTTTAGTACAGCAGCCCTCTCAAAACGAAAAAAGGCTTTTGCTAGGAAATCTCCCGTGCTGGAGGACATCTCGGTCAATATCTTTGGGCCCCAAGACAGTGTTGTCGAGAAGGAAGTCGCCAAGCGGTTGTTCAAAGTCTCCTCATTTCTTCAACATCCAAGAGCGTTGAGCTCGGGGATCAAATACCGCAACCCACAGTTCTTTGTAGCACCCGGGGATAACATCGATCTCAACAATCTGATCGGTGTGAGCGACAACTCTTTGGTCAGAGCGAGAATTCGTGGAGAGGTTGACAGCATCCTTGAGTCTTTGAACGTGGTTTCTGCTGACGAAGTAGCTCCGCTTGTACATTCTAACAGTCTGCAGGCCAGATTGACTGGGTAGGTACTCTTTCATCATTATCACGTTCAATCTTTGTGATGCAAAGAACACCTAGAGGGCCTTTTTTGTTAACTTTTACAGTCATCAAGAACAAGCTGTTCGGTTCATGCTTGGTCGCGAAAAAGAAAGTCTTTCCAATTCATCACGGTACGGTACAGCCCTTCCCCGATTAGCCGTCGCAAACTTTAGCTAACAACATTCAAGTTCAATGCGAATTACCTCGAAAGCCAATTATGGTGGCCTGATCGCCGACGTGATGGGGATGGGCAAGACCCTCAGTGCACTTGTCACCATCTTACATACGTTGGGCTCTGCTCGTGACTTTGCCGACTTCACCTTTTCCCAGGCTGCCCAAGAAACACCTACGAGAGCCACTTTGGTTGTCGTACCCTCACGGCGTAGGTTCTACCCAGAAGCCTTGCGGATTCAAGCTCATAGCTGATTGCGTCTTTTAAAGAGCTGATCGATAACTGGAAATCGGAGATTGAACGGTACGAGTCAAATCCCTCTCGCCACGAGCTTTCAGACTGACGGGCTAATGGAAAATTACCTCTACTTCTAGTCACATGTGTGGAGCTCTGCACGTCACAGTCTTCCATGGGGAACAAAAGCCTCGAGGATACAAGCCTCTCACGGCCACAGATTTGGTTCTCACGACATACTCCACACTCGCGTCCGATCACAAGAGAAGCGGTTTACTTCACAAGATGGAGTGGTATAGGGTAGTCCTTGACGAAGGTAAGATCGAATCTTTTCTGCTCGTTGGGCATCGAAATTGTGGCTAAAGTACCTAACTCAACATTGACGTATACGACAGCACATGAGATACGAAATTCTTCCACCCACTACTTCCGAGCCGCTTCAACTCTCAATACCAGCAGACGGTGGTGCTTGACAGGCACACCCATTCAGAACAAGTTAGAAGATCTCTCATCCCTTGCAGAATTCCTTCGGTTACCGCCCTATTCTGCGAAAAACTCATTCCGAAAGCGCGTCCTGGAGCCCCTCTCCAGCGGAGGCATGTGCGACTCTCAACCATTACGAGCCTATCTCCGTCGCTATTGTCTTCGCCGGACGAATAAATGCCTCGATCTTCCCCCGTCAACAGCTACGACCGTCTATCTAGCTCTATCTGACCAGGAGCAGAAGCTCTATGATGCCATTTTGAGCAGGGCAAAATGGGCCTTGGATGACATCGTCAGTGGCAACGATAAAGGTGCCCTCAAGCTGTACAACGTACTATTCACTGCCACCTTGAAGATGCGCATGGTATGCAATCATGGAACCTTGAGCCCTCCATGGGCCTCTACGGGTTACCTCACGCCGCAGGACAGGGAAATTAACGCATCTTGTGAACGATGCTCATCATTAGATGAGGGCTGCGATGATATTCAGTTCTGCCCAGACTGCCGCCGTCCTCTTCGTGCCAATAGCCCATCCGTAAGTGCAGGCAGTCCTAGCCCAACATGCTTGCTAGGGGATGGCATCAAGGTAGATACGATTGATCTCCATGGCTCGTTGCAGACAGATTTGTTCTCAACGAAGCTCAAAGCTGTGAGAAAGCAAGTACTTGAAGCTGGAGCGGGCACCAAGCAGTAAGTGTCCCGATGCCTATTGGAACCCGACTGAACATTGCCAGCTGACAAGAAGCTAGCCTCATCTTCTCTGAGTTTATACCCACTCTACACGGCCTCATCCACATATTCAGAGACACACCGGTCTCTACCCTTCTCATATATGGAAAAACAAGCACCTTGGAACGAACAAGACGCATAAAGACCTTCCAAGAAGATCCTCAAGCGTCCGTTCTTATCATGTCTGTGGGTACAGGGGCAGTCGGGTAAGCCACAACGCATCTCTTCCATGTCTTTTCCATTTTGAAAACTCTGCTAATATGTGCGAAAAGGCTCAATCTCACAGCAGCAAGTCACGTACACGTCGTTGAGCCGCACTGGAATCCTTCAGTCGAGGCACAGGCCATCGCTCGAGCAGTTCGCATGGGCCAGACGAAAAACGTTATCGTGACGAGGTACATCATGAAAGGAACAGTGGAAGAAGTAGGCCACCCATGCGATGTCCCATCACTTTGACTGACGACGGTGTTACTAACAAAAACCGAAGAACATTGTTGCATTACAAACCAAGAAGCAAACCCTCGCGAAGTTGACATTCGACACCGGTGATGGAGTTAACGAGAACCTGGAGGTAAGCCGACCGCTAATCCAGACTCAATTCCAAAGGGATAGCCATTGACATTCTGCTTCTACAACCACAGGACTTCAAGACCGTGCTAGGTGTTAAACTCGATTAGTGCCAGTCGCATCAAACACTCACAACTTCGATCCCGAGGCCGAATAGCGAGGTGGTATCACTCGAGGTGCGATCGAGACCTGCATAAGGTTGAGATCATCTTTCATAGAGGTAATTTTCGAACAAGCGACCAGAATTTGGGGGAATGGACAAAATGGATACCTTATAGATCTTGTGTAATAAAAATGGCGTAGCACGGTAAAAGGAACAACGTTCAAACTCTTTAATCTTTGCATTTCTATTTGCATATGCCGACCGAGTGAATTTGGCGTTCAAATTGCTTTCTCACGGTCGCAGTCGAAAGGGCCGCTAGAGAATGTTACGGGAGTTGGGAAGTACTAATGTACACGTCGCAGGACACTCAACCATGATATCTCGGATTTACAAGCTGCATTCGTGTTCTTCTCATTATCCTTACGGTATACCCCTTCCAGGTACTCGACCAGCCTTTTTGCAGTTTTACAACCGAAATATGAATTATAATCGTACGTCGAACAAAAGCTAGGTATGTACTTGTCCATCGTCTTCCTTGCGGGACTCTCCACCTGCATTCCTCTTCCTCACTACCTAGGGCAGCGCCAGCGCATGAACGCCTGAAACCCCGCCGAGTACAACCTCTTGAGGTTTGACACACAACTTCGTACCTCTTTTTACCCACGCCCAACCCCCCGGTTTTCTTCGAGAATGGAATAACTGCAATGCAAAACATATGTAAATTCTTACTTCATTGCAGGTAGACCCTCACACAAGCCATAGGGTATGGCGCGGGCCGAGAATACCTAGGTACGGTACTCTCCGGATACGGTACCTTTAGCACCTATGCCCCGGAACCCCGCCCCCTGGGGGAGTTTTCCCACCTCACTGTTAAATGTGCGCTTGGGCCACTAGACCTTCGGAGCCGGACCACCTACTGGTGACCAGGGCACAACCCATGGCTCAATCCTAACTGTCTGCACAGGCTTTCTCTCGCATAGTATCCTTAAACGGTCACTGACGAGCGAAGATAATGGGGAAGAAGTGAAAGCACTAATGAATGGGAATAGCACTTCATTCTGGTTTGGCCGCGCGTGTAGCTCCAGCCCAGCGGCCCCCTCTGTCAGGTGGGCCAGGGGCCCGGGGTGCCTCTACCGTGCGTGTCGGCCGCTGCAAGTGTTAGTAGCTGTTAACAGCATAGTGCTAAAGGTCGCCAAAATGCCCATGGGAACTGAACGTGCTTAACAGCAACGACGTTAATGTCCAGCAGGAATATGACCGAATCGCGCCTGCTGCTGCGGCTGCTGCTGCTACTGCTGCCCTGTAGGGGCGGGGGGGTCGCTGGACATGGGCTGGGACATAGGGTTGTGATGCAGTTAAGTGTATAATTTGAAGTCGGGGTTGACCGTCAGAAATTGGAAAGAGGCAAAAGGAGAAGTACGCAAAGAAACGCACGGCACGAAAGGGAAAAAAAAAGCCGGAAAAAAAACATACAACACCTGGGATTCGCTGGTCGTCACCGACCCAACTACTAGTCAGGCGATTGGTAGCTTATCTATGGGAGAGCGGACGGGATCCCGAGTTTTCTACCATCTATGGTCGTATGTGATTGTTTGCGGCAGTTGTTTATCCTATAAGCCCCAAGTTGTGTCAACAAGTCAACATCCATCCACCTCCGCATGGCCCAAGGTGCTGGATGACCGACCGCCCTCCCATTATCCCCCCCATCTGCCATAATAACTCCCGCTCATTGTCATACTCGCTTGCATCTTGTCTGTTCGTGGTCAGTGATTCATTGCATCTCCTTTCTACCAATTGGCCTCTCCAGGCTGCCAGGGTATCACCTTCTCTTCCTGCCGTCTCCATCATTTTCACTCTTTCACACCCCGTTCGACCCCCCGTTCGCCCTATATCCTCCTCCCACCATTCGTCTCCGTGCCTCCACCTCCATGCCCATAAGTCCCATTTCTCCCATCGTGATTTTGATCCTCCTGATTCTCCCACCCACTACTCAACTCAACCGGCTCCATCCTCACCGGCATCTCCGCCACCTTCTCACTCGACAACACCTCGTACGGCCCGCTTTGTCCCTGCTGCTCGTGTGCAAAACCACCTCTCTCAAACCCGCTATCCAACTCCCTTGGTCCCCAACCCCCTTCCGCGTCTTTTACAACCCTCCTCTGCTCCATTTCCCCCATTGAGACGAAGGGTACGTCGTATCCTTGCCCGTGGCCTGGCCCCCCATATGGTTGGCCGTCTGGACTATAGCTTAGTGGTAGGTTGCTTAGGTTGGTGGTGGGTGGGGTGTCGTCTTCCGAAGAAGAAGATCGACCGCTGCCGTCGCCGCCGTTGCCCCCGTTTAGGGGTTCTGAGACATGGCGAGCAGCTTGTTTTCGTCGGTCTCGGATTCGGTAGATCCAGACGAGGTAGGCGGCGAAGATGAAGGCGCAGATGATGGCTAGACCGCCGATGACGCCGCCTACTATGGCGCCGATGTTGGCGGAGTTGCCTCCGTCGTTGCTCGAGTCTGCAGATGCAGAAGATTGGGAGGTTGAACTGCTCGTCTCAGACGGTGTTGATGCTGATGATAGACTGGCTGACGAGGAACCTGAGGAGGAGGAGGACGTGGTGGTCACAGCAGGATTGCTAGCGGCATCGGCCTGCGAAGCGGTGTAATGAATTGTCGTGGTGAGCCAGAGGCAATTGATGTACTGGAAGGGACCGAGACCGTTGTCGAGCGTGAGGTAGGCTGTTGCGCAGATGGAGGCGTCTTTACTTGAACTGTTGTTGACCGGGCAGTTAGCATCTCTCCCTCTTCACTTCTTCTCACTCTACTATCTTCCCCCCTCCCTCTCTCTTCCTGTCTGCCAGTACATTTCCTCATATTTGCTCCCAGGTTCAAAGAAAAGGCTGGGGGAAACGTACCATGTCGTAATGTCCAGATCCTTCCTATCCAAATTGCCACACCCATCCTTACATTTGTCCTCGTCGAAACAACTTCCCGGCATCCAACAAGTGCCCACATCTTGCTGGTCTGAGCCGCAGAAACCCCACAGTCCGCGCTTGAAGTCGACCTGGATCTGGAAATTGCCAGCGGGTTTTCGTGTATCCGTGTTTTGCTGGTTGTGGACTTGTGAGTAGCGAGATGCGATAGACTTTGTTACCGACGCTGGTGGGGTGATGAGGGAGTCTGGTTCTGAGAGCGTCGGTGATGCCCTTTTTTGGTTGAGTACAAATGTCGTCGGGGTTGGCGCAGGCGCTCGCGATGAAGACATCTTGTTTTGATGGGGGAATTGAAGTCCTACTTTTCGAGGTAGAGAGAGCGAGCCGAAGCGAAAAGATGGACCCCACCGCGACAATCCGAACTTTCGGTGCTTCAATCCGAGACAGACGATAGATGCGATGAAAGAGGAAGAAGTGAGAGAGAGAGGTCGGGTCGAAAAGCTCGAGGCCTCGTTCCGTGCCACAGGGCTCCTTGCGCCCGCCTAGGACAAATCAAGACTAGAAAGGTTACATCCGCCAGGGCTGAGTTTCGGCATCGTGGCATCCCTGTCGAAGGAGTCGAAGCGAGTTAAAGACACTGGACGAAAGACCGTTGACGGTGCGCTCGAGCGGCACGGAAATGTGATGGTTGGGGTTGAAGGAAGATAGGAAAAGCAAAGATCAGAGGCTGAGGGCGGCACGACTGCACAAGGACAGTGCCATCTTTGCTGATGATGCTATTCACGTCATCCATGTCACTGGCAACTAAAGACGAGCAGGCAATTTTAAAACAAAAGGCCGAGGACAAAAAATCGCCCCCAGCATGATGGATGGGCAAACAAACAAACTTGTCATAGCAAAACTGCCACTGAACCGAGTGATGCGTCCTGCCATCTAAAAGTCAAAGAATTGTCAGCGATTGAGGTAGAAAAACAACTCCAGTTTTGACGTCTCGGCAGCCCGAGACCAAGAAAGAGCAAGCCGGATACGGTATCCCGAAGCTTCGGCCCTCTCGTGCCAAAGCGTCCCGAAACGCGGGGAAAGCCGCCAGGAACCGCTGTCGACAACCGTGACCCCCACCAAGCAGTCCACCAAGACATCGAGCCGAGCAACTGGGAAGACGATGACCCGTAGCATCGTGGGGTGAAAGATGCAGGACGGACGGAAAAGAACGATGACTGATCTACCGATTGAAAGACGCAAAGTTCTCCGACTCTCCAGAAGTCCTCAAATCCGGATTGGGCTTTCACGATGTTCCCCGATGGTGATCTTCCCCTCATGCACCCGAGGCACGCTTCCCCCGCATTTGACCACGCTGCCCACGCTGCCCAGACGCGGGGTGCAGAAGGCGCCATGTTAGCTTGCCCATCTTCTCCACGAGCGAGATGATGTCGTTGAAGCCGGCAGAACCCGTTCTCGTGCGAACCTACTGCGAGTACAAAACTCACCTTGACTCCCGTCCCTCATCAACCGTTTCCCCAAGACCCCTAGCGATCCCAGCGGACTAGCCCATCGACTCCTATCACCCGTCCCCAGAGGCAACACCACCACTACATCGCATCAACCGTGCTATCACCACCACCACCACAACCATGTCCGCCCGTAAATCAATCCTCATCACCGGCGCCGGCGGTCTCGTCGGCCCCCTCCTCGCCACCCGCCTCCTCCGCGACCCCGCCTACTCCCAATACACCATCTACCTAACCGACCTCGCGCCACCCATCGTCCCCTCCGGCCCGGGTATCATCAACCCCGAGCGCGCAATCCCTCTCCAAGGCGACATCACCTCCCCTTCTTTCGTCTCCTCCCTCATCGCCTCCACCCTCACAGACAACGCCAGACTGGAAGCGGTGTTTATTTTTCATGGCATCATGTCCGCTGGCTCTGAAGCCAACTTTGAGCTCAGTCTGAAGGTGAACGTGGACTCTGTGAGGTTATTGTTGGATGAGATCCGCACCAAGGCCAAGGGGACGAGGGTGGTTTACAGCAGCAGCCAAGCCGTCTACGGCCAGCCGCTACCGGCAGTCGTCACGGACACTGTGGCGCCGACGCCGGAAAGTACGTACGGCGCGCACAAGCTGATGATGGAGACTTACATCAATGACTTGCACCGCAAGGGGTATATCCAGGGGTTCACAGTCCGCTTCCCCACCATCTCCGTGCGACCCGGTAAGCCTACGGCCGCCGCTTCTTCCTTCTTGTCAGGGATCATCCGCGAGCCGTTGGCGGGAAAGGAGTGCGTGGTTCCTATTGAGGATCGGTCCTTTAAGTCGTACTTGTCGAGCCCGTCGACGATTGCGGAGAATTTGGTCAGGGTGTTGGAGATGGATAGCGATAAGCTGCCGGAACATAGGAGGAGTGTGAATTTCCCGGGGATCAGTGTGAGTCTGCAGGAGTTGTTGGATGCGCTGGAGAAGTATGGGGGGAAGGAGAAGGTGGGACTGGTGAAGGAAAAGAGGGATGAGGGGTTGGAAAAGGTGTTGAGGAGCTGGCCGACGGATTTTGATACGAGTAGGGCGGTGGGGGAGTTGGGGTTGGTGGTTGATGAGGGGGTGGAGGGGTTGGTTGGGGAGTATGTTGAGAGTTTGAAGCGGGGTGAGTGAAAGGGAGACTTGAAGAACGGGTTTTGGGTGTTGTTTTGGGATGGTTGGATATCTTTTTGGGCCTTTTCTTGGAGTTTGAGTCTTGAGGCTGTTTGGGTATCTTGCGCGCAGAAATGGGAGGTCAAATATCTGCCGTGTTGTTACTTCTCATGCCATGTATGACTTTCTAAGCGAGACGTCCAACCGGTGTGACAGATATATCAATCTTCATGTACGCAACGTGGTTAGTGGCAGATAGGGTCGTACACCCGTTTGAGCCTCAATGCTGTGTTTGCCTCTTGATCCTTGTTGTCTTAGTCTTTGACCACGACATTCCAACCACACAAGTACCGATCACAAGAGCCGGATGTTCCCGTCCATGCAGGCTATATCGGTCCTACCCCATGGGGAATTGTCTGCCGAGATCCGAGCCAGGTAGTTGGTAACCTGGTCTGTGGAAGTTTGCGACTGCCGTCTATAGGAGAGGCTTTTAAGGCAAACCAGGACTCGCTGTAATGAATCTAACAAATAGCCGCGATTTGAGCTCATTTGTAGGTCGCGTTGAGCTCTTTTGTTGCGCGACCCTTTATCCCAATGGAGGTTCATTCTGCCTCTCAGGCAACGGATTCAATGGAGACACTCCGATTGGAGACCACCTGGGACACGGCGTAGAGTAACGAGACGACAATGGAGATAAAGTAGAGTCAGGCCCCTGATCACCTCATCTGAACGAAGTTTGATGTAATGTTCAAGTTCTTACATTTGCCTGCACTTTGTTAGTAGCTCCATTCGCAGGCACAATGGCAATCGCCCTTCCTGATAGTCATCAGCCGAAGGACCGGCCCGAACCGCGAGACCGGGACCTAGATGTCAATCATGAACCATCCGACAATGATCAAGCTCACCATGATCTCAACGGCAAGAGCCACGCGGACTTAGCAAATAATTCATCCGCCAAGGCCCTGCACAAGACCACGTCCCTCCTCACGATCTTGAGCACCCTCTTCACCACCCTCCCCTGCCTTCCACCCACCAGTCCCCTCTGGCACCTCCTCGAACACCTCTACCGCCTTCCCAACCCCCCTCCACCACGGATCCGGGACCCATCCCGTCCCATGCGCATCATCTGCGTCGGCTTCCCCCGCACCGGCACCGAGTCCCTCGCCCAAGCCCTCACCCACCTCGGGTATTCGCACGTCTACCACGGCTGGGACGTCGTCTACGACCCTTCCGATCTCTGTTACTCCCCTGGTTGGGTAAAGCTGGCGAGGAAGAAGTTCTACCCTGCTCCCGGTAACGACTCCCAGTCTCAGCCGACGATAACAAGAGCGGACTTTGAGGAGCTGCTGGGACACTGCCAAGCGGTGACCGATGCGCCAGCTTCTGTGTTTGCTGCAGAGTTGATCGCTGCCTACCCTGAAGCTAAAGTGGTGTTGAATATGCGAAGGGATGAAGAGAAGTGGCAGGAGTCATTGGTGAAGACGATCATCAAGGCGAATGAGAGCTGGGGGTTTTGGATTGCCAGTTGGTTGGATCGGGAGTGTTTTTGGGCGTGGCATGTGTATGAGAGGTTTCTTTGGCCGTCTCTGTTTAGGTGTGTTGGTGGCTATGGGGAGTTGGGGAGAGTGGTGAGAGGGGGTGGGGGCCTGTGGGTTTGGAGAGGTGAGTTTTGTCTTTTTTTCCTTTTTGTTTTCTTGGATGGAGAAGGGGCTCCACTTGACCCCCTTTTTGCACGTTTTCCACTTTGAGTGTTTGGGTCATTGTCCAATGTCCATTGCTCAACCCAAGATGTTGAACGCCTACTGACCGTATCGTCCATCATGACAGAGCATTGTAACATGATCCGAGGACTGGTTCCGGCAGACAGACTGCTGGAGTGGCACATTGAAGACGGCTGGGAACCGCTCTGCAAGTTTCTTGGCAAGGAGATACCGGACACCCCCTTTCCTCATGCCAATGCGGCTGTTGGTGGTTGGAAGGCGAGAGAGGAGCAATGCAACAAGCGGTGGGTAGAAAGGGCCTTTGTCAACTTGTTCCTCATCCTTGTGGGCATGATCTCCTTGGTCCTTTTTGCCTGGTGGTGGTGGTGAGAGGATATGTGGTCATCGTGAGGGAGACGAGGGTTAGGGCCCAATGTTGGACTTCATCCTGTCGATGACGTGCCACAAATCATGGAAGGAAGATGGGGCAGCTGACCGGAAGGCGGATGTCGGCTGTTGTGGTTAACATATTCATTTGTTTCCAAGAAGAAGCGCGCGTATCGAAACAGGTGACATTTTGAAGAACCGAAAGACGTGAAACGAAACAGAAATTGACGGAGTTGCGGGAAGGAAGAAGAAATAGAAAACAAGCTCTGACCAAGCTCTGTCGGTTGGCGTTTGGTGTTTCACTAGCCACATGGTGTGGGGCTGATGGGGGGGCTTCTTCAGGGCTTCTTTTAGCGGGCTTGCGGGGGAGGACCACCCGAACTCGGGAAGGGCAGCCGCCGCCTCCACCGACTCGGCTCCACTCTTTACCTCATTCAGCACTTGGACATCTCCTTCCGTCCTCCCTCCGCGACAATGCAACCCCATCGACCTTTCTCCCTGGATCGCGTCGCATCATGTTCCGAACGGCCCGCCATTGCGATGCCTTGACCACAGCTTGACGTGGCCAGCATCAAGGGAGCGCATCAAGCTTTGCGCCTCCAATCTCGGCACCGTCAGCCATGGCCTGCTCTCCCAGCCAGCACCTCGTGTCCCCGTCATTCGGCTCGTCCAACCCAGGGAACCGGGAATGGCAACCCGTAAGAATAGATTGAGCCTCCATCGATGCCGAAAAA
This sequence comes from Neurospora sp. CHS-2018c, assembly GCA_009806235.1. Classification (NCBI taxonomy): domain Eukaryota; kingdom Fungi; phylum Ascomycota; class Sordariomycetes; order Sordariales; family Sordariaceae; genus Neurospora; species Neurospora sp. CHS-2018c. Next base: position 154,911 of record RAPC01000059.1, on the reverse strand, counting down.
GGGGTCAGGGGATACAATGGAAGCCAAGGTGTATAAGATCGATCGGCTTCCTGCCATGTCTCCCCGGCTTGTTCCCAGTGTCTTGTCTTCCACCACCACCAAGCCATCCTCACCACCACCATCACGATGAAGTTCACGGTTCTCGCTGGCCTTGTGGCCCAAGCTCTGTCCGTCTCCGCCGGCACCATTCTCTGGGATGGCCGCTTCAACGACCTCACCTCCTCCACCGACCTCAACAAGTGGTCTTGGGGCAACCAGGTTGGCCCCTACCAGTACTACATCCACGGTTCCTCCGAGGTCACCGCCTACGTCAACCTCTCCCCCAGCTACAAGAACCCGGCCGACACGGGTTCCAACCAGGGTGCCAAGATTACCCTCGACAACACGGCCTACTGGAACGGCCAGAACATGCGCCGTACCGAGCTGATCCCCCAGACCACGGCCGCCATCAACAAGGGCAAGGTCTTCTACCACTTCTCCCTTATGCGCAAGGACACCAACGCCCCTGCCCTCACCCGCGAGCACCAGATCGCCTTCTTCGAGAGCCACTTCACCGAGCTCAAGTCCGGCTGGCAGTCGGGCGCCTCTGGCATCTCTGACCCCCTGCTGAGGTGGTGCATCGGTGGCCAGACCAAGTGGAGCGTCAACTGGGACGCCGGTGTGTGGCACAACGTTGCCTACGAGATCGACTTCACTGCCAACACCGTCGGTTTCTGGCACTCTACTGGCAGCGATCCCCTTGTCCAGGTTATCGCTCCCCAGTCCGCCAGCACCAGCAGCAACGGTGCTGACTGGCACGTCGGTGTTCTCGAGCTTCCTCGTGATGGTTATGCGGATACCACTGAGGATTACTACTGGTCTGGTGTCTACATTGAGAGCGGCAGCATCACCACTTCCGTCGCTGGTCCTGGTATGTCATCCCCTTCCTTCCGTACCTAATCATGAATACTAACAAGTCTCTTTCAGGCTCTTCCTCCCCCAACCCCGGTACTCCCAGCAGCAGCAGCAGCGTCGTCCCCGTCAAGTCTTCCACCTCCTCTACTTCCTCTTCTACCACCTTTGCTACTTCGACCACTCGTGCTGCCGTGAGTAGTACTAGCGTTGCCCCCATCAAGTCTTCCACCTCCACTACTTCCTCTTCTTCCACCTCCACTACTTCCTCTTCTTCCACCTCCTCTACTTTCTCTTCTTCCACTTTCTCTACTTCCTCTTCTTCCACCTTCGCTGTCACCACCTCGAAGACTAACTCCTGCACTCGTAAGACTACCGTCACCACCACCAGCGCCGCTCCTGCTGCCACCACCTCGGCTAGCTCCTGCACTGCGGCTCAGTGGGCCCAGTGCGGTGGTAACAACTTCTCTGGCTGCAAGACTTGCGCTTCCCCGTACAAGTGCAACTTTGTCAATGACTGGTACTCCCAGTGCTACTAAGCCGTGGCAGGTGCAGCAGGAGAGGAGTAGTGGTGCTTAGTAGACGGTTGATAAGGTGGAGGTGGACGGGATTCATGTACATATTGTTCGCTTCTTGTTGATACTTATACTTGATGCATATACACTTGTTTGCTCAACACGTCTTTCTGTCACTTTTTGTTCTCGCTTGCACTTTGAAATCGGTTGGAAACTCTTGTGTCGTCCTTGTCAAATTTTGTACGCCTCGACACTTTGGTCCGGGATTTGTGATTGTGTCTACAAGCTAATGAAGAAAGGACAAACCAGGGCAGAGTAACGTCGGGATGAACTTCCACTTCTAAGCAGTCACGAGGGTTCTCATGAACACTGAGGTCGGCGACTAGTGGCTTCATTGACTTCACACCTGGAAGTTACACCCGCGCACCGCTCATGTGGATGCTTGTACCCACGAAGCCGCACTTTCCTTCGCAGCACTAGCCGATGTGGAAAGTTGGAAGTCCACTCCCCTCGTCTGTCACGAGCTGGTGTGTAAGGAAGGAGCACGATGTCGACGCGAGAACCCCGAGCCCATCTGGCGGCCATTTAAACTCCCTGGATTCCCATCCTCTCCCTTCACTCTGGATCGGCCACATTGCTTCTTTTTGCACAACATCATCTTTGCTCTGCAATCACATTGCTACCACATTGTTTTGGCATTCTTCACACTTTTTTCCCTTCTGTATCCACCTGCGCTTTCTTCCTTATCAACAGTTCATCTTTGGAACATCGCCGCGTCAACAACACCAAGTTTCTTCGAGAGGTGAGCTTGGCCCTTCATACACCCACTCCGTCACCATCACGGCAGCTAACAGTGTCTTCCCCAGGGGCAGCTTTCCAGTCTCACTCCACGACCGTCACGATGCGTTACACAAGCCTCGTTCTCACTTCCCTCCTCGCCGCTTCCCATGTCTGCCACGGCAAACCTCTCCCCACGCCCGATGATCCCCCTCACTCCGAGAGTTATCCCACCGAGGCCGAGTCCATCTCGATAACCTTTGTCGACACCGCAACCCTCGCCGAGAAAACCATTTATCCAGTCCTATACCCTATCGGCATAGAAGAGGATTTCCCTTCGATGTCTGCGGAGATTACCATTGCGACCATAGCTGTCCCTTCGATGTCTGCGGAGATCACCATTGCGACCATAGCTGTCGAGTCTGTAACTGTTTCTGCCACTGCTTCTGAGGTCAAATCTGCAGAGGTCCCTGCCGCCACCACATCCGAGGAGCACGCAGCTCCATTCGACCATGAGGCTTCCTTGGACGATGAAGCTGCCCCCCCTATTTATGATACTTTACTAGAGTATGAGGCTTCCTCGGACCATGATACTTCCTCCAATCATGGTGCTTCCTCCGATCATGACGCTTCCTCGGAAGCTGCAGATTCTTCTGACGATGAGCCTTCCTCGGACGATGAGGCTACCCCCGTCGACTCATCGCCCAAGCCCCAGGATCAGGACCGTCCCTGCGGCAGGTTCGATCCCTGGACCATCCACTCTCTCTCGCGGCGCTGCGATGACGCCGACACGGTCTGCAACTGGTCCTTCATCATCGACACTAATTGCCCCTCGCTCGCTCCCACTCCTTGCTTGTTCTCCATCAAGGCCCTCGGTCCCGATGTGCCTGCCTCGCGGTCTCCAAAGCATGAGAAGAGCGAGGATGAGTTGTGCGGGCCGTATGAGGTGCATTCGAGCTGGAGCGGCCAGTTTGGTCCTGGAGAGGGATTTACAACGTTGAGTGTCATTGATGGTGGCAATAAGTTGGTGGCATATCCGGCTTACAGGGATGACTTGTTTGGCAAAGAGAATGCGACGGTTCCGGATGTGGAGGTTGCGGTCTATGCTTTGGGTTGAAGGATGTAATCGATGAGTAGAAGGGGGTGTTCAATTGGGAAGAAGTATCGATACTGTACTGTTGATTGTTTGGGGTTTGTTGAGTATTGGATTATGGGACTGACAGAGACATTGTTATGGAGTACATCGTAGTCAGGTGGGAGATAATTCCTAATGAAATCCTTTTGTTCTTCGAGTGTTCCTCCCTTTCCGTCCTGCTCGTTGAACGACTTTGCTAACATAGCATACATACGTCAGATAGATCTGGCCATGAATGGTGATTGAGTGCCCACGCACCCTCACTTCTTCGGTATGTAGACATCTTTGACATTGTGCCACGACCCATCCCCGAAGCTTTCGGCCTGAAAACGCTCCATCGGTGTCATTCCCTTGGCGTGGGAAGTCTTCGTCTTGTCACTCCTGTCAACCTCATGGTAGTTGCGTCCCGCCGTTGTTGAGCTGCCTGGGTATTTCCATTTTTTCTTAGCCAATAACTGGTCTTTTCTTCTCTCTTCTCCTCTCGTTCGATAGAGGTGCCTGAGTGACGAACCTGTAGCAGAAATCTTGTCGACCGATGTGGACCCTCGGCGGATTTGGCCAAGGATAGTATGGAGGTCGCGATCCATGTTTGCAACCACAGGCTCAGGGAGAAAGAAAACAAATGATGGCTTGATCCAGAGTATCGTAGTGTTCGATTTCGATTCCTGGATGAAGATGGTGTTGAAGTTGTATTGCTCGTCTTCTAGCCATCCGACTGATTCACTGATGGGTGTGAGACGGGGTTTTATATCTTTTCTTTCTTTTTGTTGCTCACGGCCTCACGCACCGGCAGCACCGGCAGCACCGGCAGCATCTTTTCACGATCGGTCCTTGAATTAAGGGGGCCTTGCACCTTGAACTAAGAGGGCTTTGATAGAAGGACTTTCGAGCTCATAGCTCAACCAAGGTACCTGAAGCCCTGCTGAGCTGGTACCAAACAACCACGTTTTCTTTTTCCTAGCGAGATTGTGTTCCCAGCTCTACCAAGCTGGGCGAGCCCTTGTTAATCGCAGTATCCTAGTGGCTATTACTACAAGGGATTACAACGATCTCCGCGGGAGTGCACTGCTTAGTCTACTAGCCGTCCGTTATAAAGGTTTTGGAAGTTACTAGAGCGGGCATTGGTACGTAGGACAGCAGGTCCAGGGGTGTATGGGAAGAACAAGCAACAACGTCTCGAATCCACTTCCGCCACATCAATCCCGACTCGTTTCAACGGTGCCCGAGCTTGGAGGAGCAGACTGGACGAGACCGAACTTGGAGAAGACACTTGAGCAGCTTGGAAGTTATCACACCGCATCTTCGGTCAACTTTGGGTAACTTTTTCGTTGACTGATTGATGTATCTCATTGCCAACCAATACCATCATGTTACGCATCCTGACGACGGCTCCTGACGGCTCCTCTCACGCGCTGTGCCGTTAGTCCTTCGGGCTAAAAAGGGCTTCCTTTACTGTGGAGTTCGACCCAGGACGAGTAGATGTTGTGGAGAACATATGAATCCATGCAAGCCATATGCAGGCACATATTCGCCGATTGGATTGACTTCATCCTGAGCCCGGCTAGCAGGTAGCTATAAACGGTGTTTCCACCTCATCCATGGATGGATGGATGGGGCCCGGTGTGGGTGATGTGTGTGCGGGTACCGTAGGCATTCGGGCTGGGACGAGAGTTGGGGCCCGCCAAGCATGCAGGAACTATCGAAGCCCATTGGGAGGGAGGCTCGAGTAAGCAGGGACCGTGATAGATAGCAAGCAGTCACAACTCACAAAAGGCCGCCCCGCCCCGGTTAAACAAACAATGCATGCAAGTCACAACTCGGGATGCATTCCATCATGTTAGACGGGCACTTCCGGCCTACTACTGTACGTCTGGTAGGTACCGCAAAGACTCGGGCCATTCGTTTTGGGAAACCAGGGCCTCAACCACAGAATCTATGTATCAGGTGCCTTAGGGTTTGGGTTTTGGTAGAAATTCAAGCATATGCAATACCAGAGGTGCCTCAAGTGTACAGATTCTGCCTGATTTCCCTGATTTCCCAAAACGAATGGCCCGAGTTTTTGCGGTAGCTACGTGTGTCTTCATCTTATCAGGCTGGTGGCGTCGGTAATAGAACAACTAACCGAAATCTGCCAGACTGAGACACAGGTGCAACGTCTGTCCACTCTCTCTCTCTTCCTCCGTAAAAAGGACGGGAACTGCAGTGGTGAGAGGAGCAGCTCCCCGGGCCCCGGGCTTGTAGAGCATGGAACCTCTTTTTTGGAGTTCGCTCAGGTCCCTATGTACCACGCTGACTGCATCCCTGACCCATTGGGCACTGAGACCAATTGAGCCAATCCGACTATCCGAGTGGTTCGGAGCTGGCAGCCTGCAGTAGTTGGGCCAATAATCTCTCAGGCTATTACAGTGCAATAAGACGACACAGCCTTGCAAGAGGGTTGGGTGGTGGGATTGAAGTAAGGCAAACGGCGGCCGAGATCGGCTTGAACCGCACAGTATACCACTTGTACCCACTGTTTTCAGGAACCGGCCGGGGCCTCACCGGCGTGCGCGGCGATGCATCATGCGGGTTCTCGGTTGCCGGCCGGCGATTGGTTTGGTCTGGGGATAAATCCCCCAATCAGAATCGCGTACCCTACAACATTATGTATGATGATATGAACAACTGAAGGCTTAAAGGCTTAATCCGACCATGCATCGTGATTCACAACCCGCCATGCATAGTGACTTACAAAGTGGTGGAGGCTGAAAGGTGACGACAGGAAAGGTGAAAAGGTCATTTGTGGTGGTCCTAACCTGGCCTGGCAAACCTACATACCTACCTACCTATCTTCCCAACCAATAATGGCCCAAGACCGCCCACCGGGATCATCGCGGACTCCCCCGTAACTGCACGTGTCAACAGCTTTTCGGTATCAAACCTCAGCTAGTCATCGTCCAATGAGATGCCATAGGCAATATGAGGAAAGCTAACATCGAGCGCCTTGCGCAAAGTGAAGTCAGTTGAAGTTGACGCCCCCGTTATGACTTGCCAGGAATTGCGGGTGAGCTTGTCAAGCAGTGCCTGGTGGAAGGATCGGAATGTGGTGACCAGCTCAGCAGTCAGCACACACAACCACTCATCGCCCTCGGCTGGGCCTGGCAGAGCAGCATCGAAAGAGGGAACCGTAAGACCCCAGGGTGCCCCTGGGGGAAAGAAGGAGAAGAGGTGCCAAATCCAGAGGACTGTCTCAACCAGTGAGAGAGGTTGAGGCTGCCATGAAGTCATTGGACCCCAGCACCATCGTTGTCCCAGCGTCCGGGCCAGGGGTTGGTTGTCCCGGACCAGAACTCTGGTACCACGTAAAAAATATTTGACAATGATGCCTTCCCCGAGAGCTTCATCCCCCAGAGGTTGTGCATACAAGTGAAATGGTAAATATTGATTGGTGATGGAATGGCTCTCTTGCTTAGAGTATGGCGCTGGTATGGAAAAATGTCACATACTGGTGCCTGACACGATGAGGATGTGACCCCCACCGAGATATTTGCAACTTGAAGAGGACGCAGGAGGATAATTGCCTAGAGAACGCAAGGTTGTCGGGCAGAAAAGGTTGTACGAAGACACGGTAAACATTTCGTGAGAATGGTCTATTTACGAGGCATCGAATTCTGTGGAAGGAGATCGTGTCTTGAACAGTCAACAGGACGTGAAGCATTCTATCCAACTCCGAAGGTCGGCTTGGACGGGTTATATACCTGTAGTGTCAAAATAGATGGAATAGAAGCGATATCATTCAGCTAGACTACTATAGACTGATGGGGAAACTGCCTTCCTTATATACCTGCCGTGCTGTGACCTCCCTGTCTTGCCTTATACTGGTACCTTGCCCTATTTCCTCGTCAGCCCTATTAGCTAGCCGTAAAGCTATTTAACTTTGAGCCTCAATACCATAAATATACTATAATATTCAACACACCCCCTTACTAAATACTCGTAGTATTGTCATGGGTCTGGCGCCCAGTACTGGCATCTGGCAACATACGGTTGGCCAGACGATGAGTGCCGGCAATGCTCGCCAAGCCGGCAAGCTACCGGCAACCCCCAGAGCCCTCGGGCCTCCTCTAGCTCTACTTTGGTTGCCTTAGGCAATTAGGTACCCCTATAGTTGCGTACGGCTATAAAAGGATAGGTAGCCGAGTCCGCCCTACGGGCTAGTCTTTCTCCTCTTTTCTCCTCGTAGAACTTTAATCGATTATTCTAACTAATACCTACATACTACTTTGCTATCCCCTTATATTAAGTTCTACTTATTTATAAGGAAGGACTGCCTACAGCTATAAGCGTAGTAATATATTAGTATTGGAATAGTTTTTTTTATTATACTTAATAATAACGATACCGATATCGATATAGAAGAATTTTACGACCCCTAACTTCCTACCGAAGGAATTGGAAATACTACCGAAGGTACCGACGGTATTAATATTACTAATTTATTCGGCTTATTCGTACGTACTCTATAAATAAGTCTTAAATTTAAGAATAAAGTTAAGTCTTTAATTTCTTTTTCTACTTATTCCTAACTTACTTTCAAATTTGCATTCGATTTTTTTACTAAGTAGAATTCTAATAGTAAGAAAGATAATAGTAAGGATAAAGAGAAGTTTAAATTAGTTAGAGACGACGACTCCTCTAATAACGACTTTAGACCTTATTAGTATAAACCTTTCGACTTCCTTAAATAAGACGGTAAATTTAATACTTTTATATTCTATTATAATAAATTCGTTAAGACCTATAACGCCGACTTCTATAAAGGTCTTTGTACTAATATAAAAGTAATATAAATTGAAATCTTTAATACCTTATCCGACGAGAAGTAATAGCGCTTCGAAGGGTATTAGACCTACCGGACCCTTATAAATTAAGAGAACCCGGCCGAATTACTCGAATAAATTCGGTAGGTCTTTAATACCTATTATACTTAGGATTAAACTTTTAATAATTTTACTAAAATACGTTAGAAAGACGGCGAGCCGTTCTCTAAATTCTATACTAATTTCGACGACGAGTTTTTAAAATCTAATAATTATAATTGGAATAGCCGAACTAAACTTAACTTCCTTCGCCGCACTATTAATAAGAAATTTAGTAATTACTTTTTTACAATTGAATTTTCCAACTATTATTTAATTTATATAGAACAACTCCAGAATATTGCCCGTAAATATAAGAAGATTAGAGAATTCCGAACCTTCTACTAAGCCTTCCTTCGAAATAATAATAACCAAAACCGGCGGTTTACAGCCTACTTACCCGTCGCTACCGGCTCGGGACGTTCTAATTCCTAATAATAGTCTAGAAGTATTACTTCTTCTTCCGGTTCGTCCTTTAAAATTCGATATAATACCGACGGTAATATTATTATAACTACAATTAATATTCGCGGTATTCGCAGCAAAAACTCCTTTTTATAATAGCGAAGTAAAATTAAATAAATTTCTTAAGAAGAGTACGATAAATATAAAACCGAAAATCGCTATATCCGATATAGAGCTTTTAAATATATAATTATTAAATACCCCTATTTCCTAATTATTAACCCCTAAAGTAATAAAGGTATCCGTATTTAAATTATTTAAATTATTCTATTATTAGAAAATAATAATACCGGGAATATTCTAGATAATTTTAATACGGAGTAGGGAAAAGAGTAGTTCCGGTATAAAGTCGGGCGCCGGAGCCTACCCCCGAAGTATTAAGTAAAGTAGAAGAATTTAAATTATAAATAGAAATAGAGCCTATTTTAATACTAATCGTTATTAATTCTATAAATTTATTCTACATCCTTATTAATAAAGGGTATTAATACTTCGCCGCTATTAGTAAAAATATTGTAAAAGATTTCTAAATCCCCGTTGTCCCGATCTCGGGCCGGTAAGTCCGGGGTACTTTAACTACTATAGAGGGAACTACTATCTAAAGCATTACCTATTTCCTTATAGAATTCTAAAATTATATTTCCCTTATCTACGCTTATATTATCCTAGAATTAGAATACCCTATTATTCTCGGTAAACTATAACTTATAATTAATAAAGCTTATTCTATTCCTTATAAGAAGAAGTTCTAATATAGAGTTATAGAATCTTGGATTAATTACGTCGGCTTAAATAAATTAGAATTTCTAATTATTAAAGAGTTTAAAAGCGCCGTCTATATATTAACGATTACTTTTATTAATACGTACAAACGTATTAAGAAAAAACTCGGCCTAAACGTTATAAATATATATATTTTTACAATTACTATAAAGGATATTGAAAAAGCTCTAATTCCTAAGAGGGTTCGTACCGATAAGGAATTTAAATAAATTATTCCCTAAGAATTCTAGGACCTCTTACCGTTATTCTAGAAGTAAGAGGCCGATTATATTAATAAATATAAACTAGGCGTAGATTTAAAAATTGAAATTAAGAAGGGCTTAAACGGTAAAGAATTCCCCTTACCTTACGGCCCGTTATATAATATATTTCGAAAAGAATTCTTAGTACTTAAAAAAACTCTTCGGAATTTACTAAATAAAGGATTTATCCGTACTAGTAGTTCTAAAGCCGGGGTTCCAATATTCTTCGTCTAGAAGCCTAATAGCGGCCTCCGTTTCTACTATAATTACTAGGCTTTTAACGCTATTACCCGGGCCGACTATTACCCCCTTCCCTTTATTCGCGAAATTTTTAGAGTATTTAAAAGTATAAAATAGTATTTTAAAATAGATATAGTATAAGCCTTTTACAAAATCCGGATAGCGGAGGGAGAAGAATTAAAAACGGTTTTTAAAATACAATACAGCTTATTCGAATAATTAATAGTACTATTTAGTCTTTACAGCGCTCTAATTACCTTTTAGCGGTATATTAATAATATATTAGGCGATTATTTTAATAATTTCTATTCGGCTTATATAGACGATATTTTAATCTTTACAGACGGCTCTAAAGAAGACTATATAAAAAAGGTCCGGTTAATATTCGAATACTTCCGGAACGCCAATCTCTATTTAAATTCGGATAAATACGAATTCGTAATTAAAAAAGTTAAATATCTTAAATTTATTATTTATATAGGCATAAGTATTTAAGCCGACCCGGATAAGGTTAAAGTTATCTTCGAATAAGTAGTTCTAATATTTTAGAAGGGGGTCTATAGTTTTCTCGGGTTTATAAACTACTACTAAATATTTATATTAAATTTCTCTTCTATTACAGCGCCCCTTATAGCCCTTACTAAGAAAGGAATAATATTTAAGTAGATAATAATTTATAAAGAAGCCTTTTAGTTATTAAAAACCCTATTTACCCGGGCTCTAATCTTTACGGAATAGGATTTAGAACGCCCGACGTTTTTAGAAACCAATTATAACGGGTTTGCCTTAAGCGGTTACCTAATTTAAAAGGTTAATAATTAATAGAAAATCGTTACTTTCTACTCGAAAAAGTTAGCGCTAGCCGAATATAATTATTTTATTTACAATAAAGAGATATTGGCTATTATTAATTATTTAAAAGAATAGTAGGCGGAGCTATATAGTTGTAAAGCCTTTACTATCCTTACCGACTATTAGAATTTAGAATATTTTATAATTCAGTAGTACCTTTTTAAATAGTAGGCCTATTAAGTTGAATACCTCTTTCGTTTTAATTTTGAATTCTAATACCGCCCGGGTAAGGAAGTTGTAATTTTAAACGCATTATCCCGCCGGGACTAAGACCGGCTTACTAATAACGACCGGGAGGCTTAAAACCTCTAATTAATCCCGGATTTAGCGTTGCGGAACTACGTACGGATTTCGGCTATAGGGATTCGGCGCTTTCGGACCGGGACGGCGAAGAGGAGTATATAAATATTTAAAGATCCGGATTTATAATAGTTCTAGGATACTACTATTATAAAAAATATTTTATATTAATAAGTATTCTAAGCGGTTAAGAATAACGATAGGGACTTTTCTTCAACGAAGCTCCAGTTCTAAATCGCAGATTATATAATAGATAGTAAAAGTCGATTTCAATATAAAGGCAAGCTCTAAATCCCCGGAAGCCCGGTAATTACCGAATCCGAAGCCGTTAAACTCTTTAACTCCGACCGGGAGTTTAATACCCTTTATACGAAAATTATTTAGATTATATACAATTCTTAAACTCTCGGATACCTTAGAAGAAAAAGTACTATTACAACTCTTATTCGGTATTATTATTAGCCTTTATTAGAAACCTATATACGCCAATTCCTTCGCAATTACTATATCTACAACTCTATTAAATATTAGAAAGATTAATAGAAGGGACTCCTATAACCTATACTAGTCCCGGATTAATTCTATTGCGAAATATAAATAGACTTTATTACGGACCTCTTTAATTCTAGAGGCAATACTTACCTACTAATTATTAAAGACCGGTTTAATAAAAACGTTATTCTAAAACCAATACCCTTTATAAATATTAAAATTTATATTAAGAAGTTTATAAGCTATTTTATCCGCTACTACGGCTAATTATAGTCGATTATTAGCGACCGGGGCTCTAATTGGACTAGTAGGTTCTAAAGACGATTTTATAAATTTATTGGAATTAAATAATTATTTAATATAATTTACTACCCTTAGATTAACGGCGGCCTAAAACGAATAAATTAGGAAGTATAAACCTTCTTAAAAGTTTATATTAATTAGGCTTAAAATAATTAGTACGAGTAGTATTTAATAGCCTAATTGGCAATTAATAGCCGTATTAATACTTCTATTAATATATCCTTATTCTTCGCTATATATAATTTCGACCCTAAATCCGTTATACCGGTTATCCCCGAGGCTATTAAAGACCCCTATATTCCAGCTAATATCCGGGCCCAATAATTCGTTAAAAAATTATTATAAATTACGGATATTTATTAAATTATAATAGTTATAGCGGCTTAGGAGTAGGAGAAGTATACTAACTATATACGGCAATTAGCGGAACGTTTTTAAATCGGCGATAAAATTTAATTTAATTTTAAGAATTACGCCTCCCTTCGGCCGAAAAAGAAGCTAAATTAATTATATACAAAATATACGGTTTTTCGAATCCTCTCTCCATTAGTAGTCGAATTCTCTAGCCTCCCTAATAATATCTATAATATCTTCTATATTAATTTTTTACAAAGGGTTATAGACGACTTATTATCCGGATAGGTAATTATAAATTACTAACTATTTTCCGTCTTAATAAAAGGCGAAGAGGAGTATTTCGTAAAAAAAATCTTATATATAAATAGTTCTCCGATTAATAGGAAAGTCTTCGTAAAATAAAAAGGCTATTATAAACCCTTATAGTACCCCTTAAAAGACTTCGCTAATACAGAAGCATTAGAAGTCTTTAAAAAAGAATATAGGGATATTCGAATTAATAATAGACCGGTAAATTAATTTACGAGGATTAAAAAGCAGCGAGGGAAATAGTTAATATTAGTAGCGCTAGAAAAGAGGCGCGGAGGCTAAATAGAAATTAATTAAGGGGTTTCCCCTAAAATAGATAAGCCGAAAGATTTACGCTCTGGCGAGCCGGAGGGCTCTAGTACCGCTAAAGTAGACGAGCGGGGCTTCCGAATTATACGAATAGCCTTCTTCTTCTTCTTTTTAAGTAGAACCTCCGCTATAACTTCGGCTTCGGCCTCCTTACCTTCTACCCTAATAAAACGTACTCTCTTCTTAATCTTCTTCTTCTTCTCCTCCTTAATCTTCTCGAACTCTACTAGCTTATCTCCCGGCCCCGAATATATACCCCCCAATTCCTCTAACTCCTCAACCCCTACTATTTCCTCCAGCCCAACAGTACTACTAACTACCTCCTCCGATATAAAAATACTAATACCCCCGATTACCCTACTAAATAGCAAACCTAACCGAATACAAAACTCCTCCTTATCCGGCAATATATCCTCCTCTTCTACTACTTCCTTCTCCCTCTCCCTCTCCCTCCTCTTAAACTCCAAAAAGTAGGCCTCGAACTCCGAAATAATACTGCAAGCGTTTAAAAATTAGGATTCGAACCCGGATAGAATACTATAAGCGACGGCGTATTAGGATTCGAATTTAAAGATATAGGAGTCTAGACTAACTAAAATATTAAATTAGGATTTAAACCTAAAAAGGCAGGATTTGAACCCGGAGACAATAGTATTAATACCGGCGATAGTATCTAAAGTAGTAGTATTAGTAGACTTAGTAATAGTAGCGGCGTTCTCGGCAACGGATTTAGTAGTAGCGGCGGCGACTTCGAATTTAGTAACGGCTTTACGGCTGGTACGAAAAAGCTCGGCGAAAGCAAAAGCTTAGGAACCGGTTTAATTATTCTAATTAATACGGAGAATATAAAGCTCTTCCCCTAATTTACCTAAGGTCTTTAATACCCCCGTTAAAGAAGTAAAGGGTATAGAATTTAAATTCGCCGGGATTATAATTAGAACTACTATAGCGGCGACCGGAGTAATAAGTAATTTAATCCCTATAGGGTAACCGAAGACCTTATAAGCGGCGTCCTTAAAGTAATATAAATATAAAAGAATAAAGAGTAAATTATAAGTTATAAATTTATTTATTTAATAGCTAAACTATTTTATTTTAATTCGTTAAGGTAATAAGCGGTAATTATAATCTTCCGGAATTATTCGTACGTTTTAGTTATAATACCTTTACCGACGGAGTAATTATGCGTTAATTAAGCGGTATACTACTCCTAGACGGTAAGGGGCTAGATCCGATAAACGTTAATTTCCTTAGCTTTAATATAAGGGGTATAGTAATTTTTACCCTTAGCGGGTATATAAGTATTAAATTTACTAACGTTTATATAGTAGGAGTACTACTACGGGGTTGCTCTAATAATAGTAGCGCGGATTAATTTATAAATACTAAATAGAGGGGTAATAGCAATTATTTCTAATATAGTAGGGGTAGGCGTAAACGGGCGAAGCCCGAAGCGATTAGGATTAGGAGTAGAATTGGAGAATATATAGGTTAGTATTGTAATGGGCGGTAATATAATAGGCGGGTAAATTGGAATAATAAGGTCTAAATTCTAGTATTAGGTAATAAAGGTTCTTAAAAGTAATAATTACGGTCTAATATTTGGATAAGGGTATACTAATAGTATAATAGTTATTATTAATAAGGAATAAGAGGGAGAGTGAATTTAGAAGAGGGGTAAAATTCCGGATTATATAAATAAATAAATATAATTTACGCGACGCGGCTATAATTGGAGGGGGAAGGGGGGGGGCTAATATTATAGGTCTAGCGCTTAGTATTAGCATTTGGCAATATATAGTTGGCCAGACGATAAGTACCGGTAATATTCGCCAAGCCGGTAAACTACCGGCAACCCCTAGAGCCCTCGGGCCTCCTCTAGCTCTACTCTAGTTGCCTTAGGTAGCCAGGTACCCCTATAGCCGCGTACGGCTATAAAAAGACAGGTGGCCGAGTCCGCCTTACGGGCTAGTCTTTCTCCTCTTTTCTCCTTGTAGAACCTTAATCGATTATTCTAGCCAGCACCTGCGTACTGCTCTGCTGTCCCCTTATAAGTATTAAGAGTTTCCTTACTCGTTATTACTACTAGATTCCAACTCCTTCCCTATTAGTAGACTAATACCCCCTCGTTCCAAATTCCCTACGTTTCCAACGTCAACAAGACCCATTATATTCCTAAACTTTACAAACAAATCCCTAGCAAACGGCTTAATTAATCTATCAATTAATTAGTCCTTTAAAAGTACAAAGACGAGCTCAATCGATCTATCTTCGATTTTTTCCCGTATAAAATACTATTATATATCGATATACTTCGTATATTAGTAATAAATAGGGTTTTTAACGAACTTTTTAATTAATTAATTATTATAATAGATAGTAACGACTTCGCTATTATTCTCCCTTTAAAATTCGTTAAATAAGCGGCTTAACTAAATAGCTTCCTTTATTACCTACGTTTCTACTATATACTCTACTTCTATAAATAATAATACTACTATTAACTATCGCTTAGAACTCTAACTTATAAGCGTACTACCTACGTCAAATAAGTAATTAATAATAAATTTTCTAATATTATAATCCCTAACCCAATTTAAATTTATAAATTTAAATAACGTTATTAATTCGCCGGTATATACTAACGCTATACTCCTTATACCCTTTAAATATTTAAAAATCCTCTTCAAAATTCAATAATAAGCTTTATTAGGATTTAAAGCGTAACGACTAACGACTAATATAATAAATACAATATTTAGTCTTATACCTAATATAACGTATATAAGGGAACTAATAACGGATTAATACTTCTTAATTCGAATCTTCTTAATTATCTAGCCTACTAATACTTTTATTAAGCGATCTATTATCGGTATATCGATTACCTTATAGGATACTATCCTAAACTAAATGAAAATCTTATTAATATACCCCTATTAATCGAAATAAATAATTCGCTATAATCTATTACGTATAATACGAATACCCAAATAGTAAATATAAAGTCCTAAATCTATTATTTTAAATTTCGCATTTAATATACTCTTCAACTTCTTAATCTCTTCTTTATCTTTACCTACAATTAATAAATCATCGACGTAAATAGCCACGAACGTCTAAGTCTCCTTATAATTAAATACACTACAATCAACGTTAATTAAATTATATCCTAATTATTTTAATATTGTAATTAACGTATTGAACCAAACCTTTAATACTTATTTTAAACTATAAAGAGCCTTATTAAATTTATAAACCTTCTTCTTCTTAGGGTCGCCGCTATTAATAACGAACTATAATAGCTATTTTATATAAATAACTTCGTTAATATTACTATATAGGAACGTAGTTTTAATATCTATTTACTTAATTTCGAAATCTAATACTATAACTATAGCGAATAGGAATTTATAACTTATAAATTTAATAACCGAAGTAAAAGTTTTAAAGTAGTCAACTCCTTCGACCTATTCGAAGCCCCTAATTACCTATTATACCTTCCTTCTAATTACCTTATTATTTAATCCCCTCTTAAATTTATATACTTATTTGCCCCGTAATATATTTATCTTTAAAATTACATTAACAAATTCCTACGTACCGTTCTCAATAAGGGAAGTATATTCTTCTTTTATTATATTTAACTAACTATCCTAAAAGAAATTTCCCTCTACTTTTTTAAGTAATTGAAATTCTATTACTTTATTAGAACCTTCTAATACTAAGAAAACTCTACGTCTAGGGGATAATTCTAATAATAACGAAACTTATCTACCTTTATTTATAAGCTCCGGCGTTACTACCCGTATTAAATTTAAAATAACCTCTATTTATATTAATCCTTCTTACTCTTATAAATAAGAGGACGCTTGCCGGGGCTTCTTTATAAATATTATTCAACTATATATTCCTCGAATACGTTTATAATAAGGCCTTATAAATAATAGTAAACTATATAAACTAAGAGCTAAAAGGTCTAGGGATTCTTCTACCCTTAATTTAATAATCTATTATTATTACCTCCTTCTATTAAAAGACCGAAGGCGAACCACCTACTAATCTACTACCGAATCGGTCTAAATAATAGTATCGACTATTCCTCGTCTAACGAATACTTTCTTAATTTCAAAATAAACGTTATTTAATTTAATTATCTTTCCAAATAGGGATAAGAGCTTATAGACTATAGTTCCTTTAAAACTGATAAGAATGCATTTAATTAAAATCTCATCTATTTTCTTTCTTCCCTATAAAGGGAGTAAATACTACGCTGCTATCCTAATCGCTCTAATATTACTAACGTCTAATCTTTAGCTATATATAATTTCGTATAGAATTTTATTAAATACTAAATAAGAATTCCGATTTCTAAAGTAATTAACTATCTCAAGAATATCTAGCCAATATTATTTAAGGATTTATCCTCCTATTATAATAAGTAATAACTTTTCTCTAAAATAAAGGTTAAAATTTTCTACTATACCGTTAAACTAATATTATTCAATAACTAAACGTTCAATCTAAATCCCCCTTCTAACGGCCCAATTATTAAATTCCTTACTATTAAATTCTTTTACTCTATTAAAATAAATTATTCTATATCTTCTATATTACAATTCCTTACCTTCCAAGAATTATACGAATTCTTAAATAAAAATCCAAATTTACTCTCTACTCTTAATTGCTAAAGTCCCGCTAAATTTACTATAGTTATCGATTAAAGTAATTTAATATCTCTTACTACAATGCCCTAAAGTCTCGAAGGGACTATAAATATTAATATAAATTACGTTTAAAACGTATTCAATTAATCTAAATCGTCTTTAATAGGGTAATTCCTTTATTTATCCCCTAATATAAAATTCGTATGTATAATATTCTTATACTTCCTTTATTCCGTTAACTATTTCGCTTATTTTAATTAAATTCTCCTTATTAAAATAACTTATACGTTCGTACTAAAGCCTTATCTTTAGGCTAATCAAATATAAAATAAGGGCTTACTAAACTATATTAATAATCTAAAGAATAAAGAGGTTTCTAAACCGGGTAGTTTAAATTCCTATTCTATCCTTTTCAATCCTCTAATAATTTTTAGAAAGGATTATATTAAAACTATTATCGAGTAGTTAAGTTACGGAAATTAAATTAATACTTAATTATCACGGGGCAGAGGCACAGTTAGGGGTAGGGTAAGATATGTGTTATTATGCGGAGGAGGGGAAAGGAGGTGTGCGTAGAGGGCTGGCTATATAGGCGAGAGCCCTAGAACTAGTCCGAAGTTACGTATCTACGTACGTAACCGGACGGTATAGTTCTAAGCTATACCGAAGTATTCTAATATATTGTAATAGTAATACTTAGCGCTGGGTAGGTTATAGGTAAGTTAACCTTATAATACTATCCCCTCCCTCCGTCTATTTAGCGAAGAAAAATCTAATTATATACTATTCCCCTTTTTCTAAACGTTTAATAACTTTTTTAAAATTTGTATTATCGTATTTGTAAGGCCCTCCTTTTTACGTTAGGATAGGGTAGCGGCGGTAGCGGTTTCGGGCGGTTATTATAAATAGGATAAGCGGCGTTAGAGAGGCTTGGGGGCGGGGCGGCGGCGTAGTTTAGGGATTAAGTAGCGCCGTAGGGGTTTGGGACCCGGGTCCGAATTTAAGTCCGAATCCGTTTTTAATTTGGTAAGGTCCGCTTATAGTTGGTAATTAGGTTAGGAGCGGACTTTTAGGGGTACGGGGGTTTAGGAGTAGTTGTAATAGAATTCTAAAACCTTTTCTTCGTAGTCGATAACGTAATTTTTAAACTCCTATATAAGGGGGTAGTCCCTTTTCTATTTAATTTAGTAATACTAGTAGCGGTTCTTACCGAATTAGTTATAATCGATTAGGTATTTAAAGTCCTATTCGATAATATTTATACCGTCGTCCGTTCGTATTATAATACGGCTATTGTTAATAATAATATTTAAGGAAACGTTTTAGCTAGGGAGGCTTCGGCCGATTTAATATTGGACTATAGAAATATAGAAAATTAGCGAATATTTTATATTAGCCGGGAGGTCGAAGTAAACCTAATAAGAATTAGCTTTAATAATATAGAAGGGGCCCTCTTAGCGGGGGGAGAATTTTTAATAGAGGTGGTTATTAACGAGGTTAATAACGTCGAGGAGGATTAAATCGTTTATTTAATATTTATTTGAGTTTATATAATATTTATTAGTATTGGTTTTATACTATTCCTAAGTACGGCGGGTCTATTAGGAAATAAAGTCCTAAATTTTCTAGAAATAGTTAGCGAATTCGGTAGTTTTATAGTATTTTTTTAATTAAGCGGAGGAGAGGTTAGGGGGCGGCGGGGAGTGAAATTCGGTATTTATACGAAGGTAATAATTATAATTAGTAAAGAATAGGGAAATATTTATAGAGGAGGAGACGGCGTTATTATTTAAGAATTTTATAAATAATAATTATTTTACTTAATCCGTTTATATTTAATTAATATAGAGGTATAGGAATTATTCTATATTTGTATTAATACGTTCGGTTTGGGTATTAGTCTAAAGGTAGAAAGCGGAATTGAATTTACGTACGATAGAGAGGCGGTTATAGAGGGTAGTTTAGAAACGGGAAATGAATTAAGAGCTTTTATCGGATGTAATGGTATTGGGTAGGCTGTATAAGGAGTAAATACGATTAATAAAATAATCGGCGAACTCCTCCGCTTTAAGGGTAATATAGGGGATATAGTACTATATTTTTATTAACCGGTCTATAATAATAGCGATATAGTAGAAGGTTTGCTTAAGGTATTCGTTAGGCGGTAGTAGAATAATGTAGTCGATTGAAATATCCTTTTATAAGGTTAGGGAAATAGCGGTAGGTTTAAGGAAACTTGTAGAGCTATATTTAAGAAATTTCGTTTTCGTATATAGGAAATATCTTTTATAGAAGAAATAAATATTATAGTATATACCCTCTTAAAAGAATTCGTAAGCGAGTAGGTTATATATAATATCCTTGCCCGGGTATCCTACGTTAGGCGAATTGTATTACCGATTAATTAATTAGAATTAAAATTCTTTATCCTTAGGGTCGATAATAATATAATTACACTACTTCGCTATTCCGTTAGGGAGGATATAATACTTAGAGAAGGCGTAATTAAAGATTTTGCAAATCGATAACGATTAGCGGCGAAGGGATTTATCCGATAGGTAAACTATAAATTTTTATAGAAACGGGGAGGTTTTATAATTAATATAAATAAGGTTATTAATTAATTAGTTATCGAAGTTATTAAGGCCGAAGAAATATAAATTAAAAGTAGCTATGGGGTTATTAGTTTTAAAATAACCTTCTTCGAATTAAGAAGAATCGAAGAATTATTTTTAGTAGGCGGCGAGGCGGTCGTCTTTTACGCCCGTAGGGCGGTCGTTAGGCTTACGATTAAAAGCGTTTAAGCGAAGGTTTTAAAGGTTAAGGGTATAGCGGATTAGGAAATTGAATTATAAGAGGAATTGGGATTAGTATATATACTACTAGGTAAACTATTTATTTGTTGTAAAAGTAATAAAATTCTTATAATTATTAAAAATATTAAAGGGAATTTAGGCGCCTTCGAATTTAAGGCGTTACTCTTTGAAAGCTTTAATAATAGCGAGGAATTCCTTATTATAAATATTATAATTATATTTTTATACGCTATATTTGGCCGAGAAATAGGCGATAGGGTATAAAACGCTTTTATTATTATATTAGGAGAGCGTACCGCTTATAGCCTAATTTGAAGTATCCGTTTCTACTATAATCTTTTTAATTTAATTATAAATTTTAAAAACGGGGCTATTAATAAAAATTTGTTTAAAGGAGTCGAATACGGCTTAGTAGCGGTCGGTTTAAATCTACGGGGCGTTTTTCGTAGTTAATTCGTAAAGGGGGGCTATAATCGAAGAGAAGGAATATATAAACCGTCGGTAAAAGTTTATAAAGCCGAGGAACGATTAGAGGGATTTTTTGGACTTTAGAATTTACTATTTAATAATAGCTTTAACCTTCTCTAAATCTATTTTAATACCGCCCGGCGTAATAATAAGCCCTAAATATTTAATACACTTAATATAGAATTCGTATTTATTAATATTTATATTAAGGCCCGCTTTTACTAATTGTTTAAGAACGTTATTAATATAATATTTATAGTCTTATTCGTTATCCGAATAAATAAGGACGTCGTCGAAGTAAGTAATAATATAGATATTAAATACGTTATAAAGGATATTATTAATATAGTTCTAAAAAGCGCTAGGGGTGTTTTAAAGGCCGAAGGGGACGATAAAATTTTCGAAGAGATTAAAGCGGGTAATAAAAGTAGTAAACTATTTATAGCCCTCCTTTATACAAATATAATTAAAAGTAGCAATAATGTCGAATTTAGTAAAGATTTTAACGCGGTAAATAACGTCGAATATTTCCTTAATTAAAGGAAAAGAATAGCGAAATTTAAATATAATATTATTAATATTATAGTAGTCGATGTAAATACGGATTCTACCTCCTAATTTTTTAATAAAGAAGACCGGGGAGGAGGCTTAGGATTAAAAAGGCTAAATAAACTTCTTTTAGAAATTATCGTCGATCTATCGTTTAATAATATTAAATTCGTCCGAGTTAAAAGCGCGGCTACGCGCCGCGGGCGCCTCTACTCCGGATTTAAATTTAATTTTAAAATTGTAAATATAATTAGAGGGGAGTATTTTAACTATAATTTAGCGGAAAGTATTCGTATAGTATTAGTACTAATTAAGGAGTTTAATCCGGATTTAATCGTCGGTCTTATAGGGTTTATCCGCCTTTTTATAAAAAGTATTAGTATTTTCGGAGGTAATTTTATTAAGGGTAATATTATTAATTATAAAGTATTTATTAATAACCCTTTTGTATTTAGTAAAATCCCTATTTGTATTGTCGAAGGGGATAGAGTTTAAAATTCGGGTAGTACGGAGAATTACTTCTATATTCTAATTTACGAAGGCGTTAATCTACGGGTAGAAATTAGAATTGAAGAGTTTCTTATATTATTAATTATAACCGAAGAGGATTTATTCGATAATTTGAATTATTAATTCGTCGTTAAGAATAAAGGGTTCTAATTTATTAAAACTATCCTTTACTTATTCTTCGTTACGTATACGTTTAATATTTTCCTCTATATTAGCCCGGGTCGTTCGGATAATTTAAAGTTTAAAGTAATTAGCGAATTCGAAAAAACTAGGCGTTAAGAACTCTTCGATATTTTTAGGGTCGATAAGGTTGTAAAGAAAGGAAGGAAGGCGGGAAGGAGTAAAAGAAGCTATTAAAAGTATAAATATTTAATTTAGGCCTATAAGGGTATAATTAATAGGTTTAAAGCTAAACCGGTTAGCAATTTATTTAAAGTAGCGGCGGAAGGCCTATTAGATTAGGGAGGCTAAGGAGGTACAGCGTAGTATTATTAAAGCTAAATCGGGGTCTATAATTAAAACCGGGGAAGGGTTTATATTTAAGGCTAGAAGAGCGGGCTTTATAGTTAGAAAGGTTCGAATAACCTCTTCGATTAAAAAGGTTTAAATAATAGTTTCGGTTAGCGAAAGAAGGTAAGAATCGCCTTCGTTTTTAATATCTTCGACTATAGGAGTGCGGTACGCTATTATATTAATTTTTATTACCTTTAAATTAAAGGGTTAGAAGACCGTCTATAAAGACGGAGCGTAGCGTAAATCCTAATATAAACCGGTTAATAAGTAGTTACGGGCTTTATAAATAGAAGTAAAGGAGAGGGTATTAAGGGGCTACGAAATTATTAGCGAATAATAGGCGAATTAAAGGTAATTGAGGATAACCGGGTTATTAGGGGCGAAGTCGTAAATAAAGAAATCGATAATTTTATAATATAGTTTTACCTATATAGTAAATTGGGAGAAGTAAATAATATTATTACTTTTTACTTCCCTCTTATTAGCGAAGTAAAGGATTTTAGGGGTAGTAAAGCGGTAAATTAATAAATAGTAATAGTAGATAAAAGAACGGTTAATAAAATTAAAAACGGTATAGCTATTATTAATAAGAGTAGAATAATATAGTTTATATAGCCCGTCGGAAAGGTAAATAAAGAGGTTTAAAATATTTAATTATTTATAACGGCTATTTATAGAAGATTTATTTATTTTTATAATATTAAGCGGTAAAGGGATATTTCCTTTTCTTCCTATAGGCTCCGACCTCTAAATATAATTTAGCGAAGAGGTTATATATTTCCTTAGTCGATAATTCCTTATTTATTACCTAAGAGGGGGCTAACGAAGCCTTATTAATATTAGGGAATTAATTAAGTGCTATTAGGGACTATAGCGTTAACCTAGTAAAATTACTAGCCGTATTTAAATTATTAGCCGTATTTAAACTACTAATTATATTTAAACTAGCCGGGCTACTAATTATAACCACTATAGGAACCGCCCCTACTTCTTCTACTACGGCTACGGCCACTACTACGGATAAATAAAGGGAATTCCTTATAGAAATTCATCTTATTATAGTAAATAGAGGAGTAGTAATTAGGGCGCCCGTAGCGGGTATAAGCGCTAGACTTTATATAGAAGTTAAAAACGTTTTAAAGGATTATAGTACGGATTATAATATTAATAGTAAATAATTTATTAAAATTTATAGTATTACCGTTATAATTAGTTATAATATAAATAGTTGTAGAAGAAAAGGCCGCGTTAAAAGTAGGGCTATAAAATTTATAAAAAGGATTATTAATTTTAGAATAATAAGTATTATTTTCGAATTACTAAGTAAGGGTATAGATTAAAGTAAATTATTTAGAATAATCCGAACCCGAAGGCTAGGGAATCTATATAGTAAAAGTAGTACGAACTTTATTATTAATTTTATTTTTGAAGAAGTAAACCTTTATAGCGTCGTTAAAATTATAATAATCGATAATTTAGGTCTATTAGTCTTTAAAATCGGATTAGCGTATATTTTTACCTATAGTAAAATTGTCTAGTTTATAGCGGGCGAAAATAATTAGGTTATTATTATTATATTTAATATTAAACTCCTCCTTAATAAAAGCGCTAATAATCTTCTATTTCTATTTCTCCTTATCTAAATTGAAATTGACAATATAGAGTAGGGCTGTTTTATAGGCGGAGAAGGGGGCGCCTTCGAAGGATTTAGTAATAAACGAGAATTTCTTATATTTATTAAAGAAGAATAAAGGGTTATTTAATTAAGTAAGGGTAATCCTTATATATTAGGTATAGTATTTCTTAGCCTTCTTTAAAGGGTTTTCGCCTTCGCCGTCGAAAAGTTTAATATAAGCGTAGGAGGAATAATTTATAAGACCGTCGATAATAGAAGCGGATATTATAGCGTCCTTAGGAACGGAAGCTATAGAATTAGTATATTTAAATTTCTTTTATAGGGATTTAACAATTTTAATAATAAAGTTAAAAGCTTATTAGAGGGCTTTATTATTTAATCCGAATTCGCTAATACGTTAATTAGTATTAGTATAGGTCTTTTTAAAGGCGGAATACTTTTCTTTAAAGAGAATATTATTATTTAAGAGGCGAGCGTTTTTAACCTTAAATTAAATATATATTTTGTAGAGAGATTAGAGTTCTTCTTAAATAGATTAGAATTAGGCGAGGGTAATAATAGAATCGACGTTAAATAAATGGCTAAAAGAAAGAGAAATATTATAGAAAATAATATTAGTAGAGAAATTAATAACGTACTATTCCTCTTTTATAGAAGCGGGAAGGCCATTAGAAGTAGTAAGAGCCGTTTAGAGGATTTCGTAGAGGTCGGCGTTATACGGGTTAGTAATTTAAAGGGAGCCGACGGCGGTAGCTATAATAAAGTTATTTATAAAGGTAGTACTAAGTATTAATATTTTTAGGAGTTCGATATCGCCTATCGAATTAGTCGATAGGAATTACGGGTATTGCGAACGGACCCCGTCTTTAAGTAGGCAGATTAGGGTTTCCTTACGGTATTTGTAAAGATGTAGATTTTCGTTTAATTAAAAGAAGGATAAAGCCTATACTTATACCTCGATAATAGGCCGAGTTTTAAAGTCCTATTTATGCGCGTAGCGCTAAAGAGGTATAATAAATTATTATAGGGTAGAAGTATAATTAGGGGTAAGGTAAAATATATATTATTGTACGGAGGAGGGGAAAGGAGGTGTGCGTAGAGGGCTAGCTATATAGGCGAGAGCCTTAGAATTAGCCCGAAGTTACGTATTTACGTACGTAACCGGACGGTATAGCTCTAAGCTATACCGAGGTATTCTGGTATATCGTGATAGTAGTGCTCAGCGCTGGGCAGGTTACAGGTAAGCTAACCCTGTGACATTAATTCTAATATAAATAAGACCTTTTAAAGACGAACAACGACGATTATACCTAATCGAATTATATTAATTAATAAAACAGTTTTAATAGAGAGAATAATATTAATTTACTATAAATCGTATTATTAAAAATATATTTCTTCTCAATCTCTTTAATCCTTAACACTAGGACCTTCACTCCCCCTATACCTATAATAAAACTGCTATATAATTTAAAACTAATAAAATCGCTTCGAATAATTATTGCGTACTAACTACAACCGGAATCAAAAAAATATAACGATTACAACGAATAATTAGGAACTATATTATTTAAAAATAGATTCTTTTAGTACTATCGGTCTAATCGTTAATAAGAAGGGATAAGAACCTAATTATATTATTATTAAGAAGAGCAATTAAAGAAGATTTTTTCTTCTCTTCCTCTACTTTCCTCTTTTTAATTTTAGCGTTATATTTATATTTTAACTCCGGAAACTTATTCTAATAAATGTCAATATTATAATAACGCTTACTATAATAAATATAATTTCTATTATAAGGGTAATCTTAATTACTATACCTAAATTGCCTAAATTATATTAATCGCCTTCTAATGGCTAATAATACTATAATATAACCTTCCTTTTTAATCGCCGCTTTTTAACGGATAAATTCGCCATTAACTAATTTAATAACGTTATTAAAAGAAGGCAATTATTTATTATAAATAGCCTAGAAATTAATTTTCTAAGCGCTATACTACTTTAAGTCAAACGCATCCAAAAGTCTTATAATTATATAACTTTCTAATACGTAGTATTCTAGGCCAATCGCAACGTATTCCTCTTATAACGCTATAATTTTCTAAAATAAAGTATTAACGTCGTTAAAATCAATAAGGCGAAAGTTATTCCATTCTTACTAAATCTTTTATAAAGCGCTAATACCTTTATCAAAATACTTAACCTTTACTTTAATAAAGAATTTAATAATAGTCTCTTCTCTACTTAATAGTCTTACAACTATCTCTCCTAACGTAATAGAGAAGATCTTAACGACTTTATATTATTTAATTTCTTAAGCTTTAAAAGCGTATATTAGGACTATCTTTCTCGTTAAATAATCCTTAATAATATTATAAACTCCTATAACGTTTATTATAAACTATTAAAAGCGATACTAAACCTTATAATCGTTCTTATTTAAAAGCTTAAAATTAATAGCCATATTAATTCTATAAAAGAAAATCTTATCAAATTTAACCTTACTTTCTTCTTCATTAAACGACTTATTATCTAATCCCTTATCTAAATTTATAAAATCGGTACCGGCATTAACTTCGGCATTAATTACAATATTAACTACGCTATTAATAATAATATAGCTATTAGTAACGGCATTATTATTTATACCAACGTTAACGGTTACGGCCGCCTCTACAACCGCAGCGGCAATAGTAAAACGGCGGGCAATAATAGAACGGCGAATAACAATACCTATCCTTATTACTAACCTTCTAATAATCCTATTCCTAATAGAAATAAATAGACCGCTATTTCTAAATATATTTAAAATAGAATTTACACTACATTAAATAACTCTAATTCTAAGCGCTATAATAATAATTAAAGCTTATAATTAACGAAGTAAATTAAAATAGAATTAAGAAAGTAAAATAAAAGAGCAAGCTTTAAATTAAATTCTACCCGCTAGAAATCTCCCAATATTTATAAAAAGACTCTATTACTAAGTCTAACCCTATTACTAAACCTATTTTTAACTCGCCGCTTCCTTTTTATTCTTTACTTTTATACCGATTAAATATCTTCAAACTATTAAAACCGGTCAAATAATTTACTTCTAATATAGTCGAAACTCAGGATAAAATCCTTCCGGTCCAATAATCTAAACCGGACTTCCAGACAACAATCCTTCTACTCTAATAGTCTAACAGCAGGTTCGGACGAACGGTCCTTCTACTCTAATAATCTAATTATAAATTCGAACGAATAGGTTAATCAGTCTTAGCTACTCCAATAATCTAGAGCAATCTAAATCTAACACCTAATTACCAGTATACTAAGCTGGAAGAGGACTAGCGTCTTTCCAATTCGTAGTACTAGTACAACTGCCGCACTACGGGAGCCGGGCTCATAACCTATCAAAATAAATAGAATAGAAGCGATATCATTCAACTAAACTACTATAGACTAATAGGGAGACTACCTTCCTTATATACCTACCGTGCCGTAACCTCCCTATCCTACCTTATACCGGTACCTTACCCTATTTCCTCGTCAGCCCTATCAGCCAACCGTAAGGCTATCTGACCTTAAGCCTCAACGCCATAAGTATACCATAATATTCAGCATATAGTACAATACTGGTTCCAGGGCCTTCCTCCTTCAATTTGAAAGAACTTCCTGGATGCGGTCCTTGGCAATCACGGTCCTCGAAAAGTGCTGGAACTGTAAGGAAGTCACGACCGACTTGCCTGTCGCTGTCAAACGTTGAGTCACGGTGTCCGTGGAGCACCGAAGAGCAAAGTGGCGGGGGATGAGGAAGGAGCCACTCAACGACATTGACTCCTGCCTCTGGTAAAAACTGGAAAGGGCTACCTGACCAGATTCACTCGTTTATGCCTGCTTGCGGGCGGGGCAGGCGAGTCGAATTTGTCCAAGTGGAAGTTCCCTCCGTCCCTTTGCCTGAATTTGATTTCTTCCGTTGGTTGTCAACGCGTTGTTCCAACCAAACATCCTCCAATTTATGCCCACCCACTTCTGCCTTTCTTTCCAGCGCGCTACAAGCGCTTGCAACCATCTCTCACCGAACCACTCTCTATCGCCATAATAATTCGCGAGAACACACGGTTATCACTGCACGCGGCGTCACGACCCATCCACACATTGTCTTCGATCATCGATTGTACTCAAATCACTACCCCGATTATCCATCAGCTAGTAGCGATACGTTGGCACAATGGCAAACCCACACGACAACACGGGGAATCGGTCCACGGGCGCCCCTGGACAGGCAGCCGGCCAAGAAGAACCTTAGGGGCAGTCTTCTTCTCCTGGATCCATTGCGCAACCAGATCCAGGTCCTCACCAGGGTCGAGTGGAGCAAATCCTCTCGGGTGGAAACCCTCCGGAAACCGTCACATCAGAGTCGCCACATACTGTCGATGAGATTGTGGTAGAAGAGCTTCGTGGCACTTCTCAATATCCATCGGCGCCATCATCCAATGATCCAGCCTTATCCCCTTCAAACCGCAATCCGACGGCAGCCATCTTCCCATCCGCACAGCCAGAAGGGGCAGAGAACAGCGAGGCTGCCTTGGGGTAAGTGGAAGTTGCCCAGAGATAGAGCCTAAGAACTCTAACAGAGGCGGGCAAGAAAAGCGACGAAAACAACTGGGCATTGAAGCGCAAAACCTTGGGCTAATACTCGTCATGCTACAGAGCTCACATAAGAGAACAACATCGATTTCCTTGCCTTCAAGGCTGCGTAGGCCTTGTTTTTGCTACAGCAGAACATCTCCAGCACCATTACAGCGGCTTAATTCATAGCAGGACCAACGATCAGGATAAGTCGGATAAGTGTGGTCGATGCGGCTATACTACGCACCGTCGCGACAGCCACCTAACGCATATCCGAAGAGTACGCCTTTGCCGGGAAATGGCCCAACGAGCCATGTACGAGTGCCAATTCCACGGCCCGACGAGTCTTAATTTGGGAGAACATCTCTCCCATCTCGAGAACGATAAAGCCTCAACGGCACTGTTCAAGTGTGGTCGATGCGGCCATACTACGCCCCGTCGCGCCAACCACCTACAGCATCTCCGCAGAGAACACCCGTGCCCGGAAATGGCCCAACAAGTCATGTACGAGTGCAAATACCACGGCCCTACGAGTTTTGATAAGCAAGAACATATGACCCATTTAGATGACCTTTCTATGGCATTACACCGGCAGCTACCTGATGATAATTAGAGTTGCGTTCTGGACTTGTGTACCCACGGTGGTGCTATATCATAGTTGCATAGAGTGAGGGTGAGGGCAAGGTTGTGGTAAAACACAACGGAGACGGGAGGATAGGCTGGTACAAATGTGAGTTGAGCTGGTCTCTGTCCGGGTGTCCGGTAATCCGGTGGTCTCGAAGTGTCCGGGCGAATCCCGGGCCGGGAGCTTGGAACGGCCTGGAATCAGAGCCGATCGTGTGGGTCACGGCACGGCATGGCCCGGGCTCACTGTGGTTTTTGCTTCAGCTTTTGATGCCCAGCTGTTTCTTTTGGATTTCTTCCCGCCCCTCTTCTCAGCTGATATGGGACTTGGTTCCTCTGCACCTGGGTTCTGTTGGATGGATTTTTAGCGATCATTGTCACTTGTACTCCCTTTGGAGAATATTCAGGGCTAGATAGTATACTGCCCTGGAAATAGCGTTGGTGTTTTATTGTTTCAGGATATGCATTATTCTCAACATCTGGTTGTCGGTGTTTCGCAACTTTGTTCTGGTCATGAATATGTACGTAGTAGATGAGGAACACAAGCAACAAGACTCAAGAGTACCCTTGTCGACTTCTTTCTTTCGACCCGGCCACACTCTCCTTTTTCCTTGAATAACTTCTGTCTTCAACGTACACGTTTTCTATCCAGAAAGACCTTTTATCAAGTCCTCGCCTTCATTTGAACAGCCATAGGTGAGGTGGCTGCAACCATCACCACAATCATCACCACAGTCAGGTCGATCCAGGACCAGAGCTAGACACCCCATCGATAAAATGCCACGGCCCGTCGGTAAAAGTCTCGGCTTCGAAGCGTTCCATGCCTTTGAGCTTGTGTTGCTGCTTCGGCCGTTCGTGTTTTGTCTGTCGACGGCGTGGAATGTTCTGCCGGTGGTACCGGTGTTTGCATCTGTGGAGTCCCCTGCAGGTTAGTGAATGTCCGTATTGTAAGTGATAGCGTTGTTAACAGCTTAGTACTGTTGCGTTGGGATTATAGGGCGTTGTCTGTTAGTGTTGTTAGTGGGGAAGTGAGAAAGACTGGACGAACCTGTGGGTCTTGTGGTGGAGCCGTTATTGGTAGTGGTTGACGATGAGTCTTGGCGGATTTCGTGGAGGATGGTGTCGAGATCACGCTCCATGGTTGATGTATCGTTGAAGACGGTTGTTCAACAAGAGACACCGGGAACTTGAAGAAAGCGACGCTTTTGGGGTTTGGGGTTTGGGGTTTGAACCCTGAGAAGCCAACAGTGGATTTTGGGCGACGATGAAGAAGGAGGTAATGATGAAGATGATGAAGATGAAGGTGAAGATGGCTGATGGTGTTGATAGTGATGATGGCGAAGATGGTGAAGATGGGGAAGACGAAGCAACTAACCTTGACCAACGCAGACGACATGCTTTTATATATGAACTTCTTCGACAACATCGCTCTCACATTGAGTGTTTGAAACCCAGGATAGTCGCTCTCATTGTGATATGTGTAGGTTGTGCTGTGGTTGAACTTCTTTTTGAGCGAGAGACGAAAGGAGCAGGCTTGCGCAGATGGGCGTCGGCCTCATACTGATCGTGAGTTGGGTTGACTAACCCCTGGAAAGGGGAGCGAAAACAGCTGAGACGACATTTTCAACCTCCGCCTCACTGACAGATGTTTGAGAAGGACATCGAGTTCAGTGCCGAAGAGCTTGGATATTGAAAAGGAACATCTTTTGGGAAGTGCGTACAACTCCTTTACTCGTCTGGGCTAGAAACGCCCTTGAGCGACCCCAGGTTTCGCCTGGGATCTGGCGGGTTGATTTGTAAACGCGGGTTGATTTGCAATTTTTTTATATACACTACTTCATCTACGGGCAGAATTGGCTGGCAGACCGAAGTACCGAAATAAACGTAAACTTTCAAGTGTACTGAGTATTTATAAGGTACACCTGCGCCTAAGAAAAACAGCCTCGATACAAGTACTTGTGAAATTTGCAAATCAACTCGCATTTGCAAATCAACCCGCCAGATCCCAGGCGAAGCTTGGGGTCGCCCAAGGGCGCGTTTCTAGCCCAGACGAGTAGAGGGTTTCATTGGCTGATTACTGACATGATTGGGGTCAAGGCTTTCACTGGTCCGGCCGTGTGCACAGAGACGAAAGAGGAAGCCCCTGAGTGGTTGAGTGGCTCCTTGATCCGGACATCGACATGTTCCCAGTCCAGGCGTGGGAGACGGATAGATGCGTCTTGCTCAATGTGCCAGGTGCAGCAAGGTAGTATGGTATTGTGGTGGCTCAAGGGCCTGCCTGCGTTGTTTACAGCAGCCTCATTGGGCAGATGTGATGCGTCGGTGCCTTCATCATCAACATCTATCTTCAATTGGCAGATGATGTGTACGGGGGTTGCGGGTCGCTTCTGGCTTTGGCCAAATGTTAGCTAGAGGGCCATTGGATGGCTGAAGAACGTCGAGGTACGTACTCGTGTGGGCAGACGAGTAAGGTACCTTTTCGGGGTACTTGAGGGAGGTACCACTGCAACTTCGAGCAACTATCTCATTACCTTACCCAGTTACCATTCCCAGGTCATCGCTTCTTCGACTATAAAGTCGGTTCAGTCGCATCGATTCCTAACATCATGTCAAACCCCAGGTTCCAGTATTCTCAAGTCCATTTGAGCGCGGGAGAAGAAGTTGAACGAGTCTGAGAGTGTTTGTCAATTTCGCAACTGTCAAACCCCTTTTGAAGAGAATATTTTTGGGCGAGAATACAAGCTTGTTTGGTACGTGGACGCGAACATAGTCCGACCCTCTGAGCTTAGTTCTACCAAAAGACACAAGCAGGCACGAACCCTAACCCTACAGCGCTACTGCCTGAGATGGAGATGCCCTATAACCACGCCAACCACACTCGCCAACACACAGGCACATCCACCTCCATGCACGACGCCTCATTCCTCGCTTACCACCACTCGGCTTTCCCTTCGCAAGCTTTCTTCCCAGAAACACCTAATGGCGATAATATCGGGAAAGAACCGACACTGCACCCAGAATCGCAAACTTTCACCTCGGCTTCAAACTCTCTTGACAATGTCACAACAGTGCCACAAACTCGGACAGTATCGCCTTCTACTCCCGTAACCGATCGTTCCGACTTCCACCCCCACCCCGAAGAATGTTCTGCGCCGTTATCGCCAAATCTTGCTCCGGCCTTTCTGGATGATGACTTCATGATGGATTGGTCACAACAAAACAATGTCGAACTCGATTTAGGGCCGCATTCTAGTCTTTTTGGCCTGAGCAATGAAGACCAGCCAGGCCCCGCTATCGAGGCCACCGCCGCTTTGCCATGGAGTATCAGTGACCCAGCGTCGTTAACTCCAGACAATCCGTATTTGCAGGCCGCAAATCAGGATGTTACTCGATCTCCGCCGCCGTCTCCAACTGTCATTGAAATTGTGACGTTCTGGTGCACATTCTGTCGTCCACAGATGAACCGTTGCATCGACTTTCCCAGCGAAGCAGCGTTGAAGTGAGTCTCCGGCAGCCCCCCAAAAGCGAACCACAACATCACTCTCAACATGCTGCAATGGAAAACCTGTGCATTCAACATCCACGTTTCCCAAACTGCAAATCGGCGTAAACACGTTACTAACGGCATCGCCTTTACCTCATAGATTGCACATCGAAACCGACCACAAGTTCCAGTGCAAGAGCTGCGCCAACGTTGGATTTAAACACCAGTACCAGCTCACCAAACACTACCAAACCCAGAAGCACAGGCCCAAGACCCCCGGCCGTCCGTCTGACATCCCATGTTACAGGTGTGGCAGATGCGGCCAATTCTGCCCCCATCGTGCAAACCATCGTCGCCACATACAGACCTGCAAAGGGGGGACCTTGGATGAACCAATGAGTTATGAGTGCGCTTATCACGGTGCGACCAGCGTGGATAAGAACGATCATGTCGCTCATTTGGAACATGATTGTAAAAAGAAGGGACAGAAGAACAACAACGCCGGGCGAGAAACCGGCAGCGGTTCTGGGAACGGATCCCCTTCCAGCACCGAGTCGTAGCCGGACTCGGACCATCTGGTGGGGCCGGGTAAGGATCCAACAGAGACGGGAGCGGGCCGGAGCGAGTGGGGCCCACCCGACCGGTCTATAGGGCGGGGTTCGGGAGGGATGTCACCGTTACTCTTGCTCACACCACCATCACATCCACAACGTCCGGTCACCACGACAGATGCCCCAAATACTGCCACGCCACTACAGCATCTGGATCCTCGCACATATCCCATCCCTTTTGATCAGCTTCGCGCAGCAACAGCCGAGTGTTCTCATGACCACAGCCAGGGTTTGTCCTCGCAGTGGGCCGGGATATCATCGGGCGAACAACACCTTCTTGTCTCTGTTTTCATGTGAAGAGTGGGTTGGGAACATAAAACTTTGAGTTGGTTTTTCTACTCTAGCGGGGATTGGGCATTTATTTCTCCGTCACATGGTATCCCATATTCCACCATGTTTCCATCTGTTTTCAGCGTTTATATATCTTGGACGTCCTTTCGGAATGTGGATTATGGCATGAGCTTCCAGTACCCCTGTCGTTTGTTCCTTTTTGGGTATGTTATGGAAGCTATTCCCATATCTTGGCGTTTCTTGGCGGCCTTTCACAGGAGTTGTCCGCCAAAAGCAGACATCGGGTAGATCTCTTTTGCTTTCCTTCCTTTTTCTCTTTCTTTAAATGTCCTGCAAAATCTGTACAGGTAGAGGTATGGGGTTTGGAAACGGTCTCGATGTTACATTTCCCTTTTTTCATGAATCGTTTCAATCCTTTTTCCAACGCGTGCATGATCTTTCAACTCTACAATCACAACTCAACAACATAAAGAGCACCCTTCGCATAAACCCAGCCTGGGTTTGTGCTTCAGTTCCTTCATCAAGGCTGAACAGTACTCTGTTTACAGTCTGCTTCAGCAGCATGGCGCTCAAATTAAAATCCCCTTGTATTGGCAATGGTGTTGGCGCTCAGTATGGAAGATTTTGATGCAATGGCACTTTGGAGGCGGTACTGTAAAACGGATGGATGTTGCATCTTGTCGTCCCTCACATTGAGATGTCAGGTTGGTGTTGGGCTGGGCGACGACCTCACTTTGATCTCTGAAACCCCTGTCATTCTGTCAGTGTCAATCCGTCATGATTTGGAGGGCCTCGATTCAACTTAGCGTCCACGCCCACAAGACAAGAGAAATAGCACAGCCTCTTTCATCACGTCTCTTGGCGATTTCCGTCCTGCGTCGTCTATTCCGCGGCACAGGGTACGTAAGGGCGTGTTCGAGTTGCCAGGAAGTGGTCTCGGAAAGGGTGGCTTGGAAATGTGGTCTGTGCCAGGCACTTCAAGGTTTTTGGGCTAATTCCTGACCAAAACTCACTCTGAAAATGTACTCTCCAACAGTTTCCAAGCGTTCATTGGGCTTGGAAATGTCCTGGAAGTTGAATTGCTCCACTAAGTGTGATGCGTGTAGTGTAATTGGCCCAAAAGAGTCTTGGCAAGCCAAATTTCTGCGCGTCTCTTCCGTCGATTTTGAGGAGGGAACTGGTCCAAAAATGGGACCTGGAAATGCGCGCACAAGACCGCCTTTGTACCTTTTAAGGCAACCGGACTAGAACATTACCCTACCCGTTGGGGATTTCAACGGGTAACTACTTGGCCTCTGATCAAACGAACCAGTAAGAAAGCAAGCATTCAAACTGACCAAAACTTGAGCACCACAACGCAGTACAGTAGGTACTCGTCTGGGGTCCCGGAGGCGTGTCTGGGCTAGAAACGCCTCCGGGACCCCAGACGAGTAGGTACGTATCGTTCTATTCCATCAACCGATCGTTTACCACAGTAACTAGCGGTAAGTTTAAGACCCCGCCATTTCCGAGCGGACACGCCCTAAACGAGTGGACAGTTTTTCCCTATTTTCAGGACGCACAGTACAGAACCCTAACCCGAAATAGGCGCCTACCTACCTGTAAACATGGAGCATCCGGACTCCCGGTCTTTCCAGCACGCTGGCCCTGACCCATCAGTGACACCTGTAAGCGATAACTCGGCATCGAACATATCGCATGCATTCTCGGGTATCGCAACCGAGTCCCCATTGCCCGCCACAACTGTGGTTGTGATGCACCGATGCACTTCATGTCGGTTCTACAAAGATTTTCGCAGCAAAGAAGCATTAGAGTGAGTCTCGTCGGTTCCTGGACGAACAATTGAATGCGTCTAATGAACCATTTTTATACCTGTAGGCTTCACATCCAAACCGCCCACAAGTTCCGATGCCAGAAAGGCTGCCAAAATGTCGGATTCCCTTCCGAACATAAAAGAAAGGAACACCACGAATCCTTAAAGCACTGGCCTGACAATCCGCCATTTGGTCGTCCTCTTGGCATCGAATGCTACAGGTGTGGCAGGTGCGGAAAGGTTGGCTCACATCGCGAGAACCATCGCCGCCACGTCAAGACCTGCAAGGGGGGAAATTTGGACAAGCCTGTCAGCTATGAGTGTGCTCGCCATGGACCGACCGGCTTTGACAAAGAAGAGCATCTCGCCCATTTGCAGCATTGTCTTAAGAAGACCACGGGCAAAACACAATCCCGGGCCAGGGCCCGTTCCGGCAGAGGTGTGGGTGAGCGTTCCGTCCCAACCAATGCACTGACAGCGGGAATATCCGAATGCCACGAGGTTCCTTACGGGACGACACCTGAAACGGACGCTGGTGGGGTCTTCAACGGGGTCTTCAGCTGAGGCTACAGTGCTGCCACGGGCTGACTTTGGCGTCCCTGTTCAATCAGACACCCTCGACCTCGATCTAGGCGCTTCTCTCGAATCCCTCGAACCGAATTTCGATTCGGAGTTCTTCGACATTCCCTTCTTTGTTGACTTCCAGCTTGACCAGCTTCCCAACGATGGAACCAAAGAAAGTTTGCAGCCACCAGCACTTTGGTAGCTCGGTCTGCCAATCCCCTCTTGGGCACGACTGGGCATTAACGAGCAGGAACATTAGCTATACCGTTGACTTTCGTTTTTTCCCTTTGCTTCCTTACGTGTTTCACCTTCCATCATGTCTATGTCGGTCTGCGGAATCTTTTCACTCGCACTGGAGGGTCTTCATCACATATTCAGCAGTGCACTTCTCTTTCCTTTTGTTCATTCCCTGCATCTCTTTGTATACGCGCCTCCTGGATTTCCTGTTGTCCCCTCTTGGAACCCCGCGTTATCATCCAAGCCAGTTCAAATTATGTATTTTCATATCCCCTGTGTCAATTTCTGCGTCGTTCTCACGTATCTTCTTCATTCACAATCATCCCTCCTTACTATAGACAGACATTCTGGGAACCAAAATGGACAGTGTTCAGTTTAGCATTACACAGCGCTAGACATAGTGTGTTATCCCTTTATTGCCCGGTAACACGCGAAGCTCAAAGCTACAATCACCATCCAACCCCCGTTGAATTCCACACGCCCACGGCGACCTCAGTTCCGTTCCTTTGCGTACCC
Source organism: Neurospora sp. CHS-2018c (assembly GCA_009806235.1). Lineage (NCBI taxonomy): Eukaryota > Fungi > Ascomycota > Sordariomycetes > Sordariales > Sordariaceae > Neurospora > Neurospora sp. CHS-2018c. The sequence goes on along the minus strand of RAPC01000059.1, from coordinate 118,124 downwards.
GCGGCCATTGATATGAAACTAACCCTCGTTTTCTCCCTTTCCAAAGTTATAACTGCGCTTCCAAGCTTCTGAGTCTTCTCAAGAGCGTTAAGGAGGCCAGCGGTCCTCCTTTTCCTCCTTATTTCCTTTCTTGGCCTTCAGTTGCTGTTACCGCTGTACACCTCAGTAAAGAGGTCTCCAGATGCCGGGTCGGACAGATCGCTAAGCTTGGTGTCTTCTCGGTGCTACAGCTTTCGCGACGTTTTTAGTAGAACCTTCAGAACCGCCAAATCGATCGCCAGGGAGTCTCGAATCCATCAACTTCGGCCGTGGCGCCTACGATACCACCAGTGTCCCCATACAAGCCTCGCAAGACCGAGCCACCCCCCCGCACCGCAAACTCGCATGTGCCTGCCGTGTGCGACCAAGCAAGCCTTCCCTCACGACTTAATGGACTGCCAACGTATCAAGTGTGGCGGACTGGGCACAATCATGGCATTCAAGTTCAACCACTAGACTAGGTAGCTGGCACTCAACTGAGGCAGGGTCAGGGGTTGGTTACCGAATATCGAAGCCACGAATTAGATCTTTCCAATGAATGCATTGGCTTTCTTATTGGATTTTTATTGGTTGCGATAATCGGGGTCGACTTGGGGAAAGTGGGGTGCGTACCTGGATTAAGTGTGGGGCTTTGTAAGGACGGGGTCTCGGCATTTCCTTTATTTTCACGAAGCTTTCCAACACGTGTATGGTCTTTAAACTCGACGATCACAACTCAATGACATCACACAACCAAGACCGAAAGCTTGTCGAATGAATGGCCCATCAGTTACACTATAGCATCCATTCTATAGGCATTGAACCCTCCAAGATTCATGTGAAACGGTACCTGGCAGGGACCGCCATGCTTGAACTTGTACCTTCCCAGCGCTCCTTCCTATTCGGTCTGAGTGCACCCGTCAAGGTCCTCAACATTTTCGTCGATCCCCCGCCTTGTTATTTCGTTTTCACCCAGCTTCGAATTCATCTCTTGTCCTCTTAACTCCTTCATTCTCTCCTCCAATGTTCTACCACTTACGAGACGCCTCCCTTCTTGAATCTACGGGATGGCCTCAGACGACTTGATTCATTCTTGGCCGTTATAGCATTTCTCACCATTCCCATTTCTTGAATATCTTTCTGCACCCTACAACTCCCTTCCGCGCTTCGCGAGCGGCTCCACGATGGCGACCTCTCCGGCACCTGAGAAGGTCGAATTAAACGGCCACGAACAACAGGAGACCAAAACTGGCACCGCAAGTGTTCAAGCCGTCAGCATCACTACTACTCATGATGGTGAAGACATCTTGGGCCTACAAGACCTCGACCCAGCTCTCAACAGGAAGATGCATTTGGTCAATAATGTGAGGACCGCATGCTTCCTGTTCATCTTCTCTCTGTACTCTTGCGCTAACAACCCCGACTCGCGCGGCAGGCCATTGACGAGATAGGATGGACACCCTACCACACCAAGCTCTTCTTCCTCAACGGTTTTGGGTGCGTGTAGCCACCTCCATCCCCGCAACCCCATGAACTCACCACATTGACCAGATACTACGCCGACTCCCTCGTCCTACTCTTGCAAAGCGTCATCGCAGGTCCAGCTTTCCGCGAGTTCGGAGAGAAGGGATATGGCAACGCCATGAACATTGCTGTCTATGTCGGTATGCTCATCGGAGCATTGTTCTGGGGCTTGGGTGCTGACATCATTGGCCGCCGGTTCGCCTTCAACGTCTCCCTCCTGCTGTGCTCTGTCTCCGTTATCATCGCTGGGGCCATGCCGAACTGGCCATCTCTGGGCTTGTGGATCGCGCTTATTGGGTTTGGTGCTGGAGGAAACCTCGTCTTGGATACGACTGTCTTTTTGGAATACCTGCCTGGGAGCAAGCAGTGGGTGCTCACGTTGATGGCTGGTTGGTGGGGACTGGGTCAGGCTGTTACTGGGTTTGTCGCATGGGGCTTTCTAGGTGAGTAACCTCTATTCCGGAATTCTGATGGGAGATAATCACTAACATTGATGTGTTAGTGCCCGAGAAATGGAACTGTCCATCGGTCGATGTCTGCACAAGGCAAAACAACATGGGGTGGAGATACGTCATGTTCGCCAGCGGCGCCCTTGTCTTGGTCATGTCCATCCTTCGAGTCACCGTCATTCGACTAAAAGAGACGCCAAAATACCTTCTTGCTTTGGGTGAAGATGCCCAGGTTGTCGAAACATTGCAGTTCCTGGCATCAAAGTACAACCGGCCTTGCTCTCTAACTGTCGAGAAGCTCGATGCATGCGGTGTAGTGTTGGGCACTCACAGCAAGAACCGCTTCTCCTTCGCAGAGACGCTTGTACATCTTCGGGGACTGTTCTCAACCCCGAAGATATCCCTTTCCACTACACTGATATGGGTGTCATGGGCCATGATGGGCTTAGCGTACCCTCTGTTCTACGTCTTCCTGCCAAGCTATCTCGCCTCCCGCGGAGCGAACCTGGACGTTTCAACCTTCGAAACCTGGCGCAATTACACTCTCACCAACATCAGTTCCATCTTTGGACCATTGCTGGCGGGTTGGATGTGCAACATACCTTTTCTCGGACGTCGATACACGATGCTCATCGGAACGCTGATGACAGCTGCCTTCTTCTTCGCCTACACATCCGTCCGCACCGGTTCCCAAAATGTCGGCTTCTCTTGCGCTATTGCTTTCTGCCTCAACATCTACTATGGCACCCTGTATGCCTACACGCCAGAGGTCCTCCCCAGTGCCCACCGAGCGACGGGAAACGGAGTGGCAGTGGCTTGCAACCGTGTCATGGGCATTCTCTCGGCTGTTATTGCTACTGTGGCGAACACTTCGACTAGTGCGCCCATCTACATCTGCGGAGCTTTGCTGGTGGCAATGGGGGTTCTGAGCGCCTTCTTTCCGTTTGAGCCGTATGGTCGCAGGAGTTCCTGAAAGTCGGGTCTTGTGGCACTTTCCTCTACAGTCTACAAAAGAGTCAACCACGGGAATATGCGCGAGTTATGTCTTCTGGAACCGATGATTATATTCCAATGTTCGCTGTCGCTGTCTTTACCCTCCTCCTATCTTATCCAAAACCAATGCACTGTCAGAGACAAAAAGCTGAAGTTCCATAAAAACAGTAAGCAAATCCGCTCTAACTTCTTTCCTTGGCCATGTCCTTTCCCACGCACTCAATACCCTAAGCCATAGCCTTTTCCTAAATGCCCCGTCCCATCATTCCCGTTCGTGTACAAAACCCCGATTAAGAAGGGAAAGAAACAGCCGGGTTGCGTGTAGTCACAGACCGTGGTGTGCGGGAACTGCACCCCAAACACGCTCAAACCCTTTTTGTCAAGGCATCAACCGTAACAACAATACTCCCAGCCAAGGCGAGGAGGAACAAAAACCACCAGGGAATTTTCCCCAACCGCCGAAGTTCTGGGTCCCTCGTCTCGTTGCGGAGCCGGGTTCCCCGCTCGAGATCGATCATCCAGTCCCCACTGTCGGTTGTTGTATTGTGGAGGCGGGCCATGGCCCTCATCTCGGCCTCGTTGAGGCGGGCCTGGGCCCTCCTCTCGTTGCGGAGCCAGGTTTCCCGCTCCCGCTCGAGATCGGGCCCTAGGTCTACATAAGTGTGGTCTACATAAGTGTCAAGGCTTCTGACGCTTCTGGCCCTTTCTCTGGTTCTGGTATTGCGGTTGCCGCCGCTGGTTGTCGTCGTATCACCGAGGTCAATGAGGGGAATGGGACGAGCCACACCATATGCCGGGGGCGGGGGATGTGGTGAGTTTGAGGACGAAGTGCGATCAAAGGTCGCACAAGCCAAGTTTGTCTCCAGAAACCTGTCACGGGCGTGTAAGATGTATGGCGGCGGTTTGACGACGGCAGGGACGATGGTGGCTGGTGCTGGTTTATCGGCGGCGGCGTTGCCGTGAATGTTGTTGTGGCTGTAACCGGGGGGTTGTCTGTTGCTCACAATTCTGGCTGTTCCTCCGCCCAAGCCCAAGGGGGCTGTTCCTTCACCCAAGGCCAAGGGTGAAGGGGTGTTCGTCGGCAGTAGTGCTGATTTGGCGCCGGTGTAGCCGAGGCGGGAGCGGGCACGAGCCTGGGCGGTGAGAGGGAAGGTGTAGGCTGGTGTCGGGCGAGATAAAGGTGTTTTGAGAAGAGATGCCTCTGGTCGTGCGAGCTCTGTTGCGCGTCGGTGCGGGGTGTTGGTTTCGTTGATGTTGGAGGAGCTGCTGTCGCTGCTGTTGCTGTTGCTGCTGGAGGAGCTGCTGTCATGGACGCGAGTGGTCCGAGGGTTGGTGTGACGCCCCATCATGTTAATTTTTGTTGGACGTGGGCGAGCAGCGCGAGCAGCTTTGGAGAACTTTGCCTATGGAGAGTGCGTTTAGCCGGTCAGTAACTATCGATGGAAGAGGCCATTTTTTTTGCAGAGAGATAGATGGCTTGGATTGGGGAACTTACCTGGCTATCCAGGCGATAATCTCTCAGGAGATTGGCGAAACGGTTAACCCTTGCTGGCTTCACCTTCTCTTGTCGGGATGAAGACTCCGAAGAACGGTTCATGATGAACGATGTGGGCACGAAAGAAGGCGGATTTTTTTCGATCGAGGGTTTCTTGGACGAGGAGCGTTCTCGTTGGAATGAAGCTTCTGAAGGACAGTTCAGGGATGATTGATGGGAATAAGACAAACGGTGAGTAGTTGTCGGATTGAGAATTCTGTCAGGAAATATGGAAACTGGGTTTTGAGTTGATGATGGTTCGAACTCTCTCGATGGAAAAAAGGATGGTCTTGATGGTCTTGAACGACGGATGCTCTCGCTGATGGTTGAGAAGAAGAGAAGGAAAAGAGGGAAAGTTGATGCTGGAAAAGCGGTTTTGTACTTTCCCACAGGACAAACCCAACTTTTTCCTGTTCTGTGCTTCTGTTGCAGCATATTTCCAGTTCCGAAGCATTCTTCGGCGTTGCCTTGACCATTTCGCATGAGGTTTGATAAGGACGCCCCTTTGCTGCTCGCTCATCTGCAAGACGCATCTTCTGGAGTTGAAGCAACGGAAGTCCGGCCTTGGCTAAACATCGCCACATGAGGAAACAAATTCGACGTTCGCTTTTTAGCATCTAAATTGCCCACTTTCACTATTCTAAAACACCATGCCGTCTGGAAGATTCATCGTTTCAGCTAGTTAGTTGTTCGACGATTTTTTTCCTGGGTTTCTTTTTCCAAGAGTCAACGCAACCATTGTCGAAGTTGAAGTTTCGACTCGGCCGGATAGCTTGAAAGGATGAGACTCCAGGACATACCTACGGGCTTCAAAGCTGGCAGGATGCCCTACCGCCGATGTAGTGAGCTTGGATACCGGCATTTCCGTCCACTCTCTAAGTATCATCGACGTCGTCATGACCGGTTCTAAATGCATGGTTGTCATGCCGCATGAACGGCTCGACAAGAAAAGGCGAATCCGGACAGTGCTGGGCTTTTTTCAGTCATAGGGCAAAACTGTGGAAACTTTGGGGTGGACGAGGAGATTCCGAGCTAGAAAACCTACATCATCTTGGCAAACCGCCGTGGAAAAAAAAAATATAAAAAAATGGATGACCGTATCATGCACAGCAACAGAAAAAAAAAAGTATATGAAAATTCGCCTGCAACGTGCCGTAAGGGGCCCAAAGCCTCTTCTAGATTCTAAAGGCCAGATCGTGCTGCATCGTCCGAAAACTCCGATCATACAAAAAGAAATACAAAATCCGGGCATACTTACTACCAGCTACGAAATCCAGCTACGAAATCCTGCTTTACGACTTCACGTTACACCAAAACCGGGCACAGTACCCGAGCACCGAAACCTGTTGCATGCGCCGTTAGCCCCGTTGGACGCCCAGCCGGGACCAACCGAGCTCGGACCCACAGGGCTTTTCTCCTTTCAGCTGTCGAGGTCTCCTTTGTCGACGCCGGCATTCTGGGCAGCTAGCTGGTCGGCTGGGAAGGGAACCGATTGGGAGCCGACTGGATGGGACGATGGGAGACAAGGGAAGCTAGCTAGACCAAGCCTGTTACGGGTGTAAGTGGTCAGTTAGCATCGCGATGATGGGATTGGCATTGGTGCTTGCTTCTTCCCTTCGGTTTAAAGCCTAGCCAGTGCTTTGCTGGAGTTGCCTACTACGGTCAGCTTCCTCGGACATTGTACAATACGTATTGTTTCATGGTAGTGTCTGGGAGCCCCCATCCCCTTCTCAACACTGCTGTGCCTCCTGGGGAGGACATCAAAAACGAAATAAGCAGCACTGCACTCGCACGGTCGCTCTTCGACGGGACGCCAAGATTTCTTTCTTCACAGAACACGATGATGACTTACGGTGTCGAGTCCTTCTACGATAAAAAAAGTAAAAAAAATTATCCGCGATCAGCGAGACGACTAGAAACCTTGACAGAGGTATTCAGTTTCGTGTTTTACCACAGCGCCCGACTTGTGGGCCATGGCTGGGCTAGACTGGTTCCTTACGTTGGGGACTTCTGCCGTGATGCTGTCGGATTTGCTTCCTCTCTGTCGGCTTTCTCCTTTCTGTCGCTGAGAAGCCGAGAGTCGTGTACACCGTAGCTTTTTTTCTGGGTTTACTCTAGACTGCGGGCCATTGGCACTCTTCCACCCATCTTCTGTACCAGGTACCTGGAGGAACGGGCGCGTCTTGCGAACCACCACTAGAAAAACATTTCACGCCCGCGACGGAGATTTTGTATGAATGCATGTATGTATGTGTATAGGTATATATACAAACGACGTCCACACACAACGCCCTTGATTTAAGAGACCATAGAGAGACAAAGCCAATCCTAGCCCCCCGTCCAATCCCATATACAAAACAAGTATGACAATAAAAAAAAATGAATTGCGACCTATCGCTCAACATAGGTCAGGTATCCTCATCCTCTCATCCCTCTCCTCCCAACCAATAAATCTAGATATATACCGTGAACCGGAAAAAATGAACACCTAACCAATGCATTTTCCCCATACCACGTGTTTGTTTGTTTAGCCAATTGTCTTTTTTTATTCAAAAGATCAACTGTTGTTCCTCTCTTCTTCTTCTCTCATCTCTTCCAGATATCCACTCTCTGACTTTAGCCAAGCATTTAGAACTTGACCTTGGCCATGGAGCCCTCCTCAACAAGAGCCTTGTGCATGTCGAAAGAGTTGAAGAGAAGGTGGGGCTCGTGGCCCATACCCTTGCGGAGGCACTCGAACTCGGCCTTCTCGAAGTAGGCCTTGAGGATGGGCTTGTAGACGTCGTGGGCGCACTTGTCAATGATGACGCGGGCGCGCTCGCGGGGGCTGAGGCCACGGACATCGGCGAGACCGTTCTCGGTGACGATGACGTCGAGATCGTGCTCGGTCTGGTCGACGTGGGTGCACATGGGGACGATGCAAGAAACACCGTGGGGGTCGGTCTTGGAGGGACGGGTGGAGGGGGTGTGCATGATGGAGTACTTGGAGTTGCGGAGGAAATCGGCGGAACCACCGAGACCGTTGAGCATGCGGGAGCCCATGACGTTGGTGGAGTTGGCGTGGGCGTAGATGTCGACCTCGACGGGGGTGTTCATGCCGATGACACCGAGACGGCGGATGATCTCGGGAGCGTTGGAGACGGACTGGGAGCGGAGGAGGAGCTTGTCATAGTAGTTGTCCCAGTTCTTGTAGAAGCGCTCGAAGCCGGTGGGCGAGAAGCGGATCGAGGTGGCGGTAGCGAAGTCAAGCTTGCCGGCGTCGAAGAGGTCGAGGAAGGTATCCTGGATGACCTCAGTCCAGACGTTGAGGTTCTTGAAGTTGGAGTTCTCGAGACCACCGATGACAGCGTTGGCGATGTTGCCGATACCGGACTGCATGGGGAGGAGGTTCTTGGGCAGGCGGCCGTGGGCGACCTCGTGCTCGAAGAACTCGATCAGGTGGCCGGCAATACGCATGGCCGTCTCGTCGGCGGGGGTGTTGGGGAGGGTCTGATCGGGGGTGGTGCACTCAATGATACCGACAACCTTCTCGGGGTCGATGGGGATCGAAGTAGTACCGATGCGGTCCTTGCACTGGGTGATGAGGTAGGGCTTGCGGTGGGGAGGGAGGTCGGAGAAGGTGATATCGTGGAGACCGTCGAAGCTGGGGATGGCGGTGTTGACCTCGATGATGATCTTGTCGGCCATCTGGAGGAGCTCGGGGGTGGCACCGACGGAGGCACCGGGGACGATGGAGCCGTCCTCCTTGATCTCGGTAGCCTCAACGCAGACAACGTCGAGATTCTTGTTCTCGCGGTCCTTGGTGTAGAAGCCCTGTGCGTGACTAGGTTAGCAAGCTGTTTGCGACACATGATTTGCGCAGTTTGCGCCGAGTTCGCGGCATCTTACGTAGACAAGATCAGTGGGGAACATGGACAAGTGCTTGTCGAAGAAGTTGATGCGACCCTCGTTGATGCCCTTGGCAATGTTCTTGCCGACCTGGTGAGGAGAGCGACGGGCGATCATGTCGAGAGCAGCCCAGCGGTTCTCGGTCTCGGCGCCAGCGGAGGCACCGACGAAAAGGCTGTACTTGAGCTGGCCCTGGAGGCCGTTCTTCTCGACGTGGTCAGCGAGCATAGTAGGGACCCTCCTGTTGCGCGGGAGACATGATTAGCACCTTGATTGGCAATGCGGTATTTCCGGATGGCAACTTACTTGGGGTAGCCGACACCGGTGAAACCGGACCAGCCGATGTAGGTGCCATTGGGGAAGTGATGGAGCATGTCCTCAGGCTGGCAGAGCTTCTTGAGCATAGAAGGGCGCTTGACGCGGGCCTTGAGGGCCGCGGAGGCAATGGGCGACGCCATCGTGATGTGGATGTGGTGTGATTAGAGAGAGGTAGAGCGGAGAGAGGAAGAAGGGGGGATGAGGATTCCTTGACGACACAGAAAAGGATCGCGAAGGAGGTCAAGGAGGAGGGAGGTAGGAGGAGTAGGAGAGAAAAAGATGGAAGAAGTGGAAAAAGGGACGGAAGCGGAACAACAGAAAAACAATTCAACACACAGGCCAGTCACAATGACGGTAATTTCGACTCCATCAACAGGTCCGGGATGGGCCTTTTCCAGATTGCGGAGAGGGAGGTACGATAGAGGAGGATAATACATCATCGCCAATCCATCCACTCCTTGGTCCTGACCGCCCGGGATTGGCGGCTTGTAATTCGATGCTGAGCTGGATATGGCGGGGTAGATTTGCGGTATTGAGCTGGCGGCGACGTCGGGTTTGGGGCCCCACGACAGCGAACAATGTGGGTGTCTCGCGGCAGGCACCGAAGCCCGCTGTATCATTGGTCAATCTCTTGGACATCCAACGCCAGCGGTCCGTGCTCTTCCATTTGTCCCGTCTTTCATCTCTTTTTCTCTTCCGGCCAGAACATCATTGTCGTCCCACCCGCCAACATCCCCCAGACAATCGCCAAAACAACGAATGACGGTTGGTGCCCAATTCCAAGCGAGTGATAGCGAGACAATCAATGCGACGGTAAAACGCGATTTCTTCACCAAAATGAAGCCGGAGATGCCGGTCCAAGTTCGGTGTTGGGTGGGGCCCGGCTGTATCCAAAGGCTCCGCTGGCCCGGACCAAACACAGCCCACGCTCGGCAATCACGGAGCTCCCCTGTCGGTAACTGACTCGCGGCACAACACACCACAGGTCGGTCAACAACGGCGACTCCCCTGTCGATACCCCCGTTCGATGTTGGGCGACTTCCACCAACCCGACCGCCATCGGTCTGGACACGAGATCGTCTTGTTTTGCTGGCATTGCTTCGGTGGCCGTTGTTCTCCCAAACATCCATATCCCCAGTGATCCCGTCGACCCCGTTTGCCTCTCCATCTTATCCGTCCATGTTGACAGCTTGTCATCTCGTGGGTTCCCACACCTTCGTCCACACCTCTTTTATCAAGCCCACCTCGTCCATGAAATTCATCCACTCTCGCACGCCGGCAAGGACGGGACATGAATCGCAAAGTCGGTGCCAGTGTATATTTATACTCTCACAAAGCGGAGGATCTGCGTTGCTTCACGCCGTTTCCTTGTGAGTCGTTTCTTGGCTCCGTCTGGGTCGCCGCAATTTGACAAGCAGCCGGCATGAATGCGGGTTTGTCTCGACACATGGACGGCAGGGCCGGGATGACCCTTCGTTTCCTGTAGCGGTTCGGTGCACCCTTGTGCCTGAAAAGAAACGGTCAGGATTCGGCCGGGAGGTCGGTCGGGAAGCAAAGTCGTCGCCGTAGCGGCCCTGTTTCATGTGCCGGACTCCCATCGGCCCAGCTGCACTGGCACCACACACGACCGTCGGAAGCCGGATGTCGTTGATCCAGGCAGTTGCCACCCCCCGAAACAACCCCGTCCCCGCTCTCGTTGCCCTTCCGCTCTCCTTCCGTTCTGCACCAAAAACCGATTTCCCATCTGAACCACCAGGAGCCTCCTCCGGCCGGCGTCGTGGCTACTTGTCCGGGTTTACTAAGTGATACCCTAGTGTAGTGATGGCGGCCGGTAGTCGTCGGCGTTCGGGATTTGGTGTTGCTTGAGATTCTCATGCCCAGAACTCTTTGTTGCATGTTTAATCCATCACTCGTTTGTTGCTGTCGTCTTGGCGATCCGTCAAAAAGCTGAAGTTTCCTAAGAACACAAGATCTTCTGGTCGGCGAGATTGGTGTCGCTGGCTTCCCTTTTATACCCTGACTACCCCCCCCCCCCCCCCCCCCCCCCCCCCCCCCCCCCCCCCCCCCCCCCCCCCCCCCCCCCCCCCCCCCCCCCCCCCCCCCCCCCCCCCCCCCCCCCCCCCCCCCCCCCCCCCCCCCCCTCCCACCCC
>RAPC01000059.1:0-107236 GCA_009806235.1 Neurospora sp. CHS-2018c | reverse complement strand
TTTTTTTTCCCCCCCCCCCCCCCCCCCCCCCCCCCCCCCCTTCAGCTCCTTCGTCATCCCCAAGCCGCAAGTCTGGCGCACCCAATCAAGCTCCCCATGCCCTCCTGGCAGAAGTCTGTCTGTAGGACGCTGATACCACACTGACACACCCCAGTGCCTGACAGCCACTGGCAGAGGCATGGTGACGTGCATGATTGTCATGGAGGGTCGGCTGCCCATGTTGATGCTTCGCTTGCAGCGGTACATTGAAAAGGCCACATGGGGGTTGTTCTCGGAAGTTCTTCTCTTGATCCCCATATGTGCTCGTCGTGGTTGGATGGCCGACCTGTCTTTCTTGCGTTGATCCTCGGCTCTGTCCTCCGGCCTCGAATCAGAGCTCCTCGACGACAGGCCCTGTTACCATTTGATGCACCTCATGATGCTTCTCCAGGACGAAGACCGGGTCCGAGAAAGACCAAAACATGACCTTGAACAGTGCCCTCGCTTCACTTAGTTTGGTGTAAGGCTCGTCGTCACTGTTCGACAGGTGAGTGGCCTTCCCAGTCGCCGCCCAGGCTTGGGCCCAGCAATGGATGAAAGTGGGCTCGCCGGCAGAGATGCCTGTCGCCATTCCTCGCAGCTTCGTCATGACCATTCCGTGGTGTAATACGATAACGCCGTGACGGGATGAAGAACTCTGGTCAAGACCGTCCTCGCTGGGAGGCATCTTGCCGCCAACTAGGCTCAGTGATTCCAGCATCACGGCAGACACCAGCTCAACAACAGTCAGCTGTCTTTATCACGGAGTCTCACTTAAAGTTTCTTAAGATTAAGATTCGGCGTTGCACCCGTCCGATAACCGACGGATGGTCAACCACCCGGCTGGCCTGGAGAGCAAACAACTCTAGCATACTGTAACACCTGTCAGTTTCCGCGCGTCTAAATAACCCAAAGTCTAAACCTAGACGGCGATAGGGTTTGCCTTGGGAACCAATCATACCATTACCACCTTCCTTGCTTCTGACATTGATGCGGTGGAAAGGAAACAACAGACCAACCAGTCCGTGTAACCTCACGATGTGATTTGAGTCGGGTCCGGCCCCTGTGATCCGACAAGGCTAGGTATTCCGACGACTGTCGAAAGTCGACCTTGAGAGGATACCTAACATCAGGTTGGCGAATCCTCAATAGGTTATTCCTGTCGTCAAGGAAAATAATCCCATGATAGCCGGAACCTCAACTTGGCGCTCGGATTGGCCCAACCCAATTGTCGTGTTGGTAACGAGACATCAAATCGACAGGATCTGGAACCGAACCCCCCCAAAGAAAAAAAAAGGGTCTGGGGCATTTCGACGACACAACAACAACACCAACAACACCGATGGGATGGGATGGGATTGGGATTGGGAAGCAGCAGCAGGCTATCTTCTAGAACTAATTGTAGGAAACGTTACATGCAGGCACCCAACAATCTGCAACAACCGAGCTGCCCCAAATCGCATCGGTTCCCTCGGTTCGGCAACGAAAGGGTCACACTCACACACTTCACACGCTCAATGTGTCCTTTTTCAGTCTGGCGTTGGGAAGTCATCCAGTCGTTTTTCTCCGCACTCTGGTCATTCTGGGAGACACGACCGGGCCCCCGGGGATTAGGTTGCAGATGCAGGGAGCGAAGCGGGGGAAAGAGATGGAGAGGTTGGGGAAAGTGGAGACACTGGCGAATCACAGTTCTGTTCCCCAGATTTGGTCACGTGCTGTTTGCTTTTCAATTGCGATCCTCCTGATTTTGCGGGCATCCATCCGTTGAAACATTTTCGCTTTTCGACAGGAGGATCGCAAATGCAAACCGCTGTTTGCTCAAAACCGCGGTTCATTCTTTCGCATTTGTTGGTGCCAAAAGTTATCACAATCAACAGCCTCAAGCTAGGTACGTAGTGCTAGGCAGACACGATACCGATACGAACTACGGAGTCTCGAGGCTATCTCATTCGGGCCGGTGAGGTGTCCTTTTTTTTTTCTTATCACACGTTCGTTTTGATTTGTCTTGACCTGGCTCTTTTCCGCCCCCCCTTCACGATGCCCAAAAAGGATGACTGATCAATTCCCCCAACGAGCGCAAGAAGCTTTTGGGCGTCGCGGGTGGATGCTTGCTGCTGCCAAGCGGCGTGGCTGGAACCTCGTTCCCTTGCGGCACAGTTGGGCGATGCGACTTTGTTGTGGTGGAAGTATCTTGCCACGATTACTGTTAGCTTGTCGCAGCGGGCAAAGTGGTGATGCTAACAGCAATTGAACAGCTATACTTACCGAGTAACATATCGCATTCCACTTTTCCCACTTACACCTCAACACTTCCCCAAAACGGGTGTTTAAATCCGACACGATTATCAAGATATCTCTGGCCGAACAGGGGCTTCAACCAATCTGTTAGTGAGCTGATACGGGGCACCACCGATCACCGGCTTGCCAACGTGCATCAGTTAGTTCCTTGGGAACGATCCAGTAGCATCATTGGTGGGATTGTGTTAGGTTTTGCTTGTGTTGACCTTAGCGTCCCCCTAAGGGTATCCCAATCGACTGAAAAAAAGCGGTATTGGTTTTGTTTCGTTTTTCTTTGGCTTGCTCAACAAGGCCTCAAGCGGGACATCATCTATCTGTTTCAACAACGTCCCGTCTTACGCCGTCTTGCCGTCTTGTTTGTACGCATTTCCGCATTCCATCTGTCTCAGACTGCGCCGTGGCTTTGATCAGTCTGTTCAATATATCCAGCCTCCATTTGTTATACCCATGGTCCCGTGTAACAGCGGGGAAAGCTACAGTACAGTTGTCACGTAGCCTGGTGCCCTCCTCTTCCTATCGACTCTTGACAACCATGGGATTCATTGCTTCAAACAAATTGTTGGTCGATTCGAATTGGCCATTGGTCCAACCAATGTCAGCCCTTACGAATTACGATGCCGTTGGCCGAGCGTTGCATCGGTGGTGGATTTGCTTGCGGGATGCCGTGGCACTGGGCACTGGGCACACGATGGCACTGCACCTCTTCGTCCGGTGTTTATGCCCTGTCCTGTCTGGGTTACAGGTACCCTGCCTGCAGCATGCAGTGCGGTTGTGTGCGGTCGTGTGCGTACAGTGTTGCAGAGCTTCGTCTGATTCACTTTTCTATTCTTGACTTGTTGCGCCGTGTCACCATGGCGAGGAACGAGGTTACCTTTTGGCGTCTGTGAGAAAGGTCGGGTATCGTCGTCTATCTCAACGTTACTACTACCCTCTTACTTGAACATCCAACACATCCTTCGGGCTGTACCGTACCGTACCGTACCCTATCTCGTGCTCTTTTCAAGTGAAAGCAACGGCTTTATCACCCACCTTATCTGTCAGTAACATCCATTGAGACTCGGATATCAAGCGGGAACCAGGATTGATATCGAACGGGGGAGGTGCTGCATGGTTGATGAAGTGGCACACATGATCTATCACCTTCCTTATCTTGATTCGTCTTTGGCTTTGCTGTTTGCCGCGTCTTTGGAGTTCTTCTCAAGGATGGAACATATTAGCCGTGCGAACCCGTCGTAGCAGGCGACTAGCACCGGCCACTCCTTCCAGTTCCAGATTCGGATTCCCACGGTAGCGCCGTACCACCTCCCTGGTCCTCGACCAGTCCAGTCGCACACACTAGTTCCCCGCGCCCACGCCGTCGAGACTTGGCGCTTGACTTTTCTTCTGGTCCTCCCCCAATTCTTGACCTCCAATTCACTTCCCTTCCCACTTCTTCATTCCTCTGATTTGGTTTTGCCTCTACTGTCGCGAACTGTTCACCCATTGACTCAGCAGTTCTCGACAACAACCATGGCCGACGAAAAGCAACCGGCCGTTGCGCCGGCCACCGATGCGACTAACGAAGCCCGCGAAGTCACCAGCAAAGATGGTTCCCACGAAGAAGTCACCACTCCTACTCGTCCTCCCGGCTGGATGTACAAGGGCTTCAAGGTCTTCGGCCACGAGCTCTGGTACGCCTCACCCATCGTCCAGCTGCTCTTGGTCTCCTTGGTCTGCTTCATGTGTCCCGGCATGTACAACGCCCTCAGCGGTCTCGGCGGCGGTGGACAGGTCGACCACTCGGCCCAGGACGACGCCAGCACCGCTCTCTACTCAACCTTCGCCGTCGTCGCCTTCTTCTCCGGTTCCATCGCCAACAAGCTCGGCGTTCGCTTGACTCTTTCTTTCGGCGGTCTCGGATACGTCATCTACATCGCTTCTTTCCTGTCTTACAACCACAACCAAAACCACGGCTTCGTCGTCTTCGCCGGCGCTCTCCTCGGTGTCTGCGCCGGTCTCCTCTGGACCGCCCAAGGCACCATCATGATGTCCTACCCCACCGAAGACATGAAGGGCCGCTACATCTCCTGGTTCTGGATCATCTTCAACCTCGGCGCCGTCATCGGCTCCCTGATTCCCCTCGGCCAAAACATCAACAAAGTCGCCGGCCCCGTAACAGACGGCACCTACGTCGGCTTTTTGGTGCTCACCTTAATCGGCGCCATCCTCGCCCTCATGCTCTGCGACGTCGGCAAAGTCCAGCGCGAAGACGGCAGCAAAGTGATCATGATGAAGAACCCCTCGTGGATCACCGAGTTCAAGGGCCTCTTCGAGACCATCACCTCGGCCCCCTGGGTCGTCCTCTTGTTCCCCATGTTCTTTGCGTCAAACACTTTTTATACGTACCAGTCCAACGACATGAACGGCTCCCAGTTCAACACGCGCACCCGCGCGCTCAACAACACGCTCTACTGGCTCGCGCAGATTTTCGGTGCCGTCATTGTTGGTTATGCCCTTGATTTTGCGGGCGCGAGAAGGTCGATTCGCGCCAAGGCTAGTTTTGCTATGCTGATTGTGTTGACCATGGCTATTTGGGGCGGCGGGTACGCGTGGCAGAAGGATCAGGCGACCAGGGAGGAGACGGCTGAGGAAGGGTTCGTGAAGGTCGATTGGACGGATGGGGGGAAGAAGTATGTTGGTCCGATGTTTTTGTACATGTTTTATGGGTTTTATGATGCTGCTTGGCAGACTTGCATTTATTGGTAAGTGCTCCCTTTCCTTTTTCCTCGGTGGTCGGTCAGATCGGACCGGGCAAGCGGGGTGGACGATGTCCGTTGCCGTCGTTGGGAAAAGGTTACTGATGGAGTTCTGTGCAACAGGTACATGGGCGCTCTCTCCAACTCCGGCCGTAAAGCAGCCAACCTCGCCGGGTTTTACAAGGGCATTCAGAGCGCTGGCGCTGCCGTCTTTTGGCGCTTGGATGGCTTGAAGAAGCCTTTTGATACCATGTTTGGTGCCACCGTAAGTTTTTTTTTTCGTTACCGCATCCCATTACTACCCTCTCCGATCTTACAGCAAATACTGACCAGTTCTGTTACAGTGGGGTCTCCTAGCCGGCGCCCTCCTCATCGCCGCTCCCGTCATCTGGATGAAGATCCAGGATACCGTTCCCCTCGAAGAAGATCTCAAGTTCAGCGACGAGACGGTGGCGGATGTGGCGGGAGCCCAGGGAGCTGCTGGTCAGGCGCAACCGGAGGCGGTCGGTGGTAAGGAGACGGCTAAGGAGGTCGTTTAAGCTTGTTTGTTGTTGACGGTTTTCCTGCTGAAGTGCGGCTAACGGAACGTACTGGGATATGGGATTTGTTTTGAGTAATGTGGGAATGATATTTACGAGGAAACTTAATCAGTCGGCGGATAGCTGGGTGCATGGGTGGATAATCTCGTCGAAACTTGCCGGAGCTTGGAGGAGGAGGGTTATTGTTTATGGATTCTATGATACCACGACGGACGGACAGACGGACGGACGATATAACTGACGCCGTACATACCAACTTTCTTATAGTAATGTAGTCGTGACTGTAACTTCTTGTGCTGTTATGCGTGCTGTGTACTCGTATTCCATTTTCATTGGGTTATTTCCCGTCGTTTTGGTATTATCAGTCGTGATCTCGCTGACAGTCTTCTAAATTTTTGGACCTTGAAGCTATCGCCATGTCTTGGCATCCCTTGGCGCTTTGGAAATGTGGCACGGGTGGACACAGTCCAAGGCTCCAAAGCAAGGTCACCCCGTCGAGTCGTGAAAGCTTATGTCAACCGCTTCGCATTTGTGTCCGTCTTGTTCATCATCCCTTCTTCCCAATTGCATCAATCCATTCCCCTTCAACGGTTACCCGTCGATATGAGGTCTGTACAACCCTTCAAGCCCCAACCCTGCCGCTGAGAGAAACCAAAGGGGATCGACCAGTAGAGATAATCACGTTGGACTCGTGGCAAGCGGCGATGGAGGTGGGTGATGCATCCAATTTGCACCACGATGACCACTCGGATGAGGATATAAGGAGTCTTAATGAGTAGAATATGCACATACGACCACAGATGGTAGAAAACTCGGGATCCCGTCCGCTCTCCCATAGATAAGCTACCAATCGCCTGACTAGTAGTTGGGTCGGTGACGACCAGCGAATCCCAGGTGTTGTATGTTTTTTTTGATATTTTTGCGTGTTGCGTCCGCGTCCTTTCTTCTCACCCACCCCTTTTCATTTCTTTTTATTGATGTTTTTTGCTCCTCTGAATCTTAATGATGATTGATGTGCGAACATTATTGTGAGGGGTTGGTTGTCTAATTGAATCAGTAAAAGGCATTCTCCTCACGATCATAGTTTCTCTCGCCAATCCTGTGCGCACCACTTTAGCACAAACAACACAACGAAGCCCTTGGAAGTTGGATGCCTTTCCACATCCTAGTCCAGTGTTACCTTAGTTCCCCCCTCCTTTATATTTCAGTTGGAAGTCCGTCTCCCCTGGGCGCCCATGTTTGCTGCAGTTCCGTGGTCCAAAGCGAAATCGAATGTAAAGTCTTTCGTGCCTTACGCACTGCTACCTTATGGATATTCAAAGTCCCAAGTTCCTAACCAAGCCGTATTGGACGGATGGGCCTATATTGACACGGCAACAAGTCAGATTAGCAGGATCACGAGCATTTCACAGAGACAGATGCTTGTTTTACCGTGCGACTAATTATCTTATAGTAACCGCGGACAAACTCGGCTGCTTCCTACTACCCGGAGTGCAGTGCCGGGCCACATGATTATGATATATAGGTGTACATACAAGAGTGACAAGACGAAGACCCCCCAACCTACACGGGAGACGCTATTCCCCATGACCAACTAGTTAGAGTTATACTTGCAGTAGTCCAAGTTGTTCGGGTGGTTCCCAGCCCACTCCGGAAAGGGCACCGCCTTGCCGGACCCGCCGAAGACGGCAAAGGTGGCAATGAAGATCATGACCTGGGTGCCGCCATCAAGGGCGGCCGAGACCAGGTAGTTCCACTTGACGAACCACTGCGGTCTGTAGCGGCGGAGGTAGAACTGGCCGAAGGCGCCGAGCATGTAATAGCTCGTGATGGAGGCGTTGAGGCCGACAAACAATTCGCCGAGGTACCAGAGGATGATGGCCGTGTTGAGATACGACCAGATCCGCTGTCGCGGGAAGAAGAACCTGTGCAGGATGTAGAAGGGCAGCGGGGCGAGGAAGCCGACGAGGTACGCCGCCGTGACCCACTGGTAGCGCCCGGCGCCGATCGAAAACATCTTGGGGGCGATGGCCCACGCGATGGCGAGCGTGTTGAACTGCTGCACCTGGGCGCCGGACCAAACGTTGCTACCCTCGGCGGACTTGAGCAGGGGGGCCTGGTTCTTGACGATGCTGATCATCATGACATAGTTGAGCAGCGCACCGATGACGCATCCGACCATCTGGGTGGTGAAGGTGGCCCTGGGGGACAGCTTGTTCTGCTGGGCGAGCTTCAGGTCACGAAGCAGCAGGGTACCCTGCGTGAGACCATTGTATGTGTACGTGGTGAAGTACATGTTGGCTAGTAGGGTAGAAAGAGGTGGTTAGCACTGAAATCAATCTCGCAGGCGGCGGCATCGAAGCTTACCCAACGGCTTGCCCGGAAACATGTAGCCGGCAAGCATCTGCATGACAGGCTGCAGGTTGACGACGAAGCCCGTGATGGCGGACTGGGCACCGAAGAAGATCATGAAGACGATAAGGAGGAGGGTGCCGATGATGAATCCCCACCAGGGCAAGGTCGACTTCATGACGTAGAGGCAGACGAGACCGACGATGACGCTGAGGACAAAGACGACAAAGTACCAGCTGCTGGGCACCTCGTGGTAGTTGACCATTAGGCGGTAATGGGGGTCGATGGTCGGGTCCTGGAGAATCGCCTCCTTCTCCGCCTCAGTCCGGGCCCCGGTGGACCTCCAGAAGCAGTACGTGGACGGCTTGAGCAGCGACTTGACCTTGTCGAGAGTGATCCAGCTCCAGCCCTTGCTAACGTCGGCGTAATTCCAGAGGAGCATGTGGACCAGGGTGGCGGTGAGACTGGCGTTGGTGGTGATGAGATAGTTGACGTACGTGGCCGTCAGGTACGGGACGCCGACGGCGTCGACGGCGTCACTGTTGATGGTGAAGTCCGGGTTCATGATGAGCGTCTCGTTATACGGCACGTAATTGGTCGAGTTGGAGCTGCCGTCGTACAGAAGCTGGGACATGAAGGGGAAATCCATGCCTCTCCAGATGTTGCTGTAGTAGAGACCCATGGACAGGATGATGCCGCCGAGGTAGCCGATGAAGCTGTTGGTGAGGGTCTGCATGGGCATCCAGAGCGGCGAGCCGAAGCCGGCGATGTAGTTCCAATCGAAACAGATGTTGAGAAAGCCCATGCCCTCGTTACCCTGCGAACCGCCGAAGAGGTTGGTGAAGACGCCGTTGTTCTGGTCGGCCAGGCAGAAGATGGACACGGCGGACAGGATCGGGAAGATGTACTCGGGGAACCACTCCCAGCAGAAGATGGCGACGAATATGATCCAGAAGACCTTGAAGCGCTTCGCCGTCTCGGCCTTGGGCTTGTGCAGGGTCTCCATGACGGTGGTGATGGGCAGGTTGGCAGGGTACAACATCTTGGTCGGGTACAGCAGGACGGAGCGCATCATGCCAGCGACACCGTAACCGATGAGCTGAGAGGACAAGGTAATGAAGACGCCCGCGGCGGTGCTGGGGTACCCGCCGTACCACAGCTCCTGCACCGAGAGCGCTTCCGTCGAAAGGGCCGACACCGAGGCGGCCGAGGCCATGAGGACGGCGGCAGTGTGCTCCTTGCGGTTCCAGGGGAACGGGTTGAGGAAGCGGCCGATGGCACCTTTTCTCGGGATGAACTGGGACAGGGCCGAACCCAGAGCCTGGGCGAGGACGGTCAAGAACATGACGGACACGTAGACGACCTGCGGCTTGAAGTACATGATCTCCTGCAAGACACCGCCGAAGACCGAGAGGCCCACACCTATTATTATTCCATTAGCATCGCGTTAACCCTAAGGGGAGGGGCCACTCACCGACAAAGAACATGCGGAAGGTCCACGGGCTCAAGGTCGGGTCGTCGTCGACGGCAATGACGTGGGTGACGATATCCTCGGCCGTCTCCAGGGGTCCGGTCTCTCCCTCCAGAGACTCGGGATCGACCCCGCCTTCTGCCTGCTTCTCGTCAGTAGAGGTACCATGCTCCGCGACCTTGCCCGACCATGTCTTGTCGCTCTCGCTGACGACCTCTGCGCCGTATACTCGGTTGTGAGCCATCTTCTCGCCGCCTTGGCAACAGCTTGTTAGTAAAAGGGAAAGAAGAAGCTAATTATGCCAAGCAAGCAGCCACGACGCAGCCAAGATACTAATGACGGGCCGGCCCTCATATAAGGTACCCATTAGAATCATTGACAAGAAGTCGCAATGAACTTCCGCATTTGGCAGGTGGCAAGGTACAGCGTCCTATCGCGGGAATACGTTGCCTGTGGGGCACAAGTGGAACTGAAGATCGTCCGGGGTAAGCGACCTGCCAAGAAGGGCAGTCAGGTACAGATAAAGGATGCCGTTGTGCCGTTGTGCGCCGATAGATAACGGTAATAAAGGGCAATACTGTCGTGTATCACAGCCTCGACAGCATGCCCCTTCTCCGATCAGAAAGGGAACCACGGCCGAGGGCGGGGTTCCGACGACACTCGTCCAGATATTGGCAGTCTGGCAGAGGCCAATCGCCAGGCGCCGCTGGCTTCGTGTTAGCCTTCCCACACGACTCACAATGTGAACGCCAGGGCCTTCCACTATGGGCGTAACATACGGGACGTCGTCCCACATATGGGTGGGTTAGAGAAGGTATCTCTCACTTGCAAGGCATGCAATTCCAGGTTAGACAATCACCGCCGCCGTTGAGCTCGTTCTCCATGACAACCGCAATATGCAAGTCCTTGTTTTCCTATTATTCACATCGAGCCTTGGATGCTATTACTCTCCCTCCCACATGACTCTACACATCCGAGGGATTGAATAACATGATCTCCCTCCCTACGCCGTGCCTCCATGTAGGGAAAAAAAAAACGAAAAAAAACACAGGCTATATATTTGCCTTTCGGTTAGGTTGTATCAGCCCGTATGCTGCCAAACTCACCGAGGAAGTAGTCGTCGGGGATGAATTCCACTCCGGAAGGCTTGCCTGTCGGCGGAGGCGTAGGCCAGCGGTCGAGCATCACGGCATCACCGGTGAGGGTGAAGTTGATGGTGAGTCTTGGCTCAATGTCCACCATGAACGAGTACTTGCCCGGGTACAGCATCGTGTTGCCACTCTTGTCCACACGCCCCAGACTGCCAAGTGTCACGGCAGGAAGGCTGAGACGAGCGGTTGAGCCGCCAGTGACGTTGTGAGCGCGGCCGTACGCAACTAGAGTCTTCTTGGGCCGCGGTTCCGGTCCATAGTCGCCTGCAACGAACTGGAGGGCAACATAGTCGCTCGTGACCTTGCCCGTATTCGCAATATCCAAGGCCAATGAGGTGAATGGGCAGCTGAGGAGCATATTCGAGACGAGGGTCATGTTGTGCTGGACCTGGTCGCAACCTTTGACCAGGTCTTGAATGGCAAACCGTGCACCTCCACGAGCGAGCTTGGCCGCCGAAGAAGCGTCATTTCCTCCGGCAGCAGCTACAGACACATTAAAGGTGGTGTAGTGGAGGCCATATCCAAACGGCAAGATCGGCTTGCCCTGGTACCACCGGTATGTACGGCCGGGATTCGTGGAGCTGGGACGCAGGGTCATGTCGGACATGCGGACTTTGTTGAGATAGGACGAGGGATACTGAGTCTCGGGTAAGCGGGCTGCGGGAGAGGCCACTCCGGTAATGACGTC
This sequence comes from Neurospora sp. CHS-2018c, assembly GCA_009806235.1. NCBI lineage: Eukaryota > Fungi > Ascomycota > Sordariomycetes > Sordariales > Sordariaceae > Neurospora > Neurospora sp. CHS-2018c. Next base: position 95,984 of record RAPC01000059.1, on the reverse strand, counting down.
GATGATGGCTTGGCCGCCAGCCTGACCTGGGTAGCCTCCGGTGAAGAGGGCGCTAATGTTGGGATTGTTCAAGAGCGGAGAGTCGTCGAGCTGGCCTGCCCCCATACGCACAACGATCATGGGCTTGCCCATCTCTGCCAGCTGCCCGATGAGATCCAACTGGTATCCGGTCCAGCTCAATGTGTTGCGATCTGTCTCCTCGGTCTCGAGGGAGGGGTCCAACCCGTCCACGTAGATGATGATGTCGGACATGCTGGCGGCTTGCAAAGCGCCCGGCAAGCCTGCTGTGGTCGGATTGCCTTGGTTCGGACCATCGGAGTAGTGGACAGCCCCAGCGACCTTCTCGGCAGCCTGCAGTGGGGAAATGAGGAACGGTGCGGGACCAAAGTAGTTGCCCTGCAGCAACGTCGTTGCATTCGCCCAGGAGCCAATGAGCGCCACCTTCTTGCCTGTGATGTCGACGGGCGCAGTGCCGTCGTTCTTGAGCATCGCAATGCTCTTGACTGCCGCCTGGTATGCCAGCAGTTGGGTCGCGGGTGTGTTGACGTCTGACCAGCCAATCTGACGGAGAGGCTGGGCGTCTGGGTCGTCAAAGTAGCCTAGCCGCACGAGTGTCGAGTAGGCGCGTACAAGAGCGTGGTCGACATCCTTCTCGGAGACGAGGCCTTGGGCATATGCCTCGGGCAAGTGAAGCTGATAATAGGTGCCGCAGTTGTTGTCGACACCTGCCTTCAAGGCCGCAGCAGCAGCAGCAGGCCGGCTGGGGGAGTACAGGTGAGGGCTATACACGTTCTGGACAGCATCGCAGTCGCTGAAGATCATCTGGTCCTCGTTGGTCCAGTTGAAGTGGCCCCGAATAACGTCGTCGAGGATGTAGCTGTTGGCGCAACTGGGCACCCCGTTCACTGCGTTGTAGGAGCACATGAAGGCTCCGACGTTGGCTTCGGCGCAGCTACGGAATGCCGGCATGTAGTACTCGGCCATGTCCTGCGTGGTGATGTTGGCATCGAACTGGTAGCGCCAGTTGCCGTCACTGTTCTCCATGTCGTAGCCAAACACATGCTTGCAGGTGGCTACGACACGCTTGTACTTGGGGGTGACTCCGCCCTGTAGGCCGCTGACCATGGCTTTCGCATAGGAGCCAGCGTAAAAGGCATCCTCAGTCGGCACCTCCAGGTTCCGGCCCCAGCGCGGGTCCCGGCTTGGGTTGATGTTGGGCGAGAAGAAGGTCAGGCCGCATCGGCCATTGTTTGCAAAGGCCCGCCCCTCTTGGCTGAGTACGTTGCCGACGGCTGTGACAAGCTCGTCGTCAAAGGTGTAGCCCAGGTTGACGATGTGCGGGAAGGACGAGGAGAAGCTGAAGTTGCCCGAGTCGGCAAACTGGACAGCGCCGCCGTTGGTGGCCAGACCGTGCAGAATTTCCTGCCACCATGTGATGGGAGGCAAGCCCAGACGTGGCACGCCCGGACTGTTGTTCCCTGTGTTGTTGAACTTCTCTGCCGCTGTCATGAGCGAGACGAGTGCCTGTGCACGAGTGGCAGGGTCTTTGTGGTTTTGATCGCGTCAGCTGGCACACAAGGTGGGAATGGAAGAGGAATCGACTCACCCAGACTCATGTTGCAGATGCTGGCGTTGGAAAGAGGTCCATGTTTGCAGTCGGGGAAGCTGTTAACCTTGAGTTCCTGCGCCAGGGCCACAGCGGCCAAGCTGGAGAGTGCCAGAGTCGTCCTCATGGCTCCAAGTGTGTCAGACTTGATTCACAGCTAGGTCGACTCGTAGAGTTATGCTTTATACCCAAGGTACACCTAGACCGGTGAAGCCCAGCCCCCGCAACATGTGCCGGTGCCATGGTCAGTCGGCTCTCCCCCGTCCCGGTATTCTTTCCGATGTAACACAGATTCCATGACCTAGGAAAGAAAATCTGAGATGTGCGGGGTAGAGCCCCAACTCCTGGTGGCTTCGGCCTACTTGAACGGTGACGACGACATTTGTGATGCGCCGAAAACGTGGGCTAGCGTCGTTGTTGCTGGAGGAGGGTTTGTTGACGTTGTGATTGTTGTTGTTGCTGCTGGTTGCTGTGGAGGAGGAGCCCGAGATTGCGGGGATGCAGGGGTAAACTGGCGGATCGTGGGGAGCTCTACCAAATAGCCCCACCGCAGTTGCCAAGCTCGGGCCGTTGTTAGTGCCGTCTTTGCCGTTGCGGGGTAAAGCTTATGTGCACGTCCTACTTGAGTCGCCGGTTAAATTCAAGCTTCTTCACACGATGCTATTCAATTGGTGCCGGAGAAATGCCAATCCTCGAGTGCATCGTCTACTTGGGTGAAGGCCAAAACCTCGAACTTCCTAAGCTGAACCAAATGGATCGAGGGATTGTCGACGTCATCTCCCGTGGAAGTCAGCATCAACTGCCGTGTCCCCGTACAGCTAACAGAGGGTGATCACAGACGGAAACATGGAGACAGAGGGAGCACATTCTGCATTTACCCGCTCGCTAAATGTAGGTAGTCACTCTCGAAGTTCCGCCCAAGCCCCAGCAACTGTTATAGAAACCCTTGAGCGCATCCACCAAGCCACAGTTCTCCGACCAGACAATTGTTGCATGCCGGATGGTCAAATCGAATGAGTCGACGATGAGGTGGCGTATCCGGCGGCTACGACATTGGCCTGAACCGAGTTTTCGACGGCGTCGGATGGATAGCCGGTGGTCATAACCCCCTCGTAAAAGGTGCCCTGGGCCCCGTGACTGTTGTCGCCGCCGATGCCGAGTATAATAGCGCCCTCCTTCTTCATCGGGTAGTAGCCGGACGGACGCGGGCCGCTATAGTACGTCGATAGCGAGCCGGAAGCCGCATTGCCGCCGCGGATCGCCCACAGATTGGACGAGTCTCCTTTGACGACCGCCGTGACGAAGCGGTATTGGATGGCCGGGTCGCCACCGTTGTACTTTGCGTTCTGGCCAGAGAACAAGCCATTCTCCAAATCACCCATGATCCACGGTCCACTTCCCTGTCCCGTTCCCCAGACATTGCAGTTTCCAAAGTAAATGGCCTCCATGTGGCCAGCACCCGTGTCGGCACTATTGGTCTCGGCGTTACCGTAGTCGAAGCAGCAACCGCCGTTGTAGTGCGTCCCGTCCAAGACCGCGTACAGGCCCTCGGCCGCGTTGCCCGTGGCGGTGCCCTTGGCAGCGTTGTTGCGATATCCGATGCCGGGCGCGACAAAGACACCGTACGCCTTGTGGCCGTTCAAGTAGACCGGTGCAGCAGTCGCGCTAGCTAGGTTGTCGTATCCTCCGGGGGCCGGGCCGCTGCCGGCGCTCCCGGGCGGTGCTTGGGTGAGGTGGTTGCCGCGGCCGGACTGGTCGTAGATGATGGAGATAACGCACGTCGTCCCAGCACAGAATGAGTCCTGAGTGGCAGCATTGGCAACGCCGCCGGCGGAGAGCGGTGCTACATTGGTGGTGGCACCGTCGGCGCGTCGCACCTGGTAGAGCGAACCGCTGTAGGCACTGTACAGGGCTCGAGTGGTGCTGTGTGCTGCAACACAAGGGTTTCCGGCCGCGCCGTAAAGGTCGCAAGGCCCGGCCGTAGCAGCAGCAACGAGGCCCAGAACGAGTGCGCATGTGCGTCCGAGGGTAGACAGCAAGGACATGTTTCTAGTTGATTACTTGTACAAACAGTAGGAGAAGGATAGAGTTTGCCTGGAAGCCCGTTGAAGTTATCTCTAATAAACCATGACCGAAGCAGACGCCCATGATATACAAGTATTCCTTCCCCTTCGTCTGCTATTAGATGACGGAATGATAGCTGGCAAGTTATCCGCCGCCCCTAGAAGCGCCAAGCTACTAATGGTGGAATAAATTGTCTGTTTGACTGGGTAGTAGTCGGTATTTAGGTAGTGTTTTGATGGGATGTTATGTGAGGAGCATTGAATGTCCAAGTCCGTATAAGCGTGCCAGTGATAATACACGGTTCACTCTGCATTGCTGTATCCCACGGTTCCTGTTCCAGGTTCCACCAATCGGTCACACTCCGGGCATCGCATCCTCAACACGACGCAACATCATGTCCGTAAACCCCTCTTCCTACTAAGACAAGCTAAATCTAGGTACCTCTAGGTAGGAATGGCTCGATCTCGCCAACATCTCAACACTCCGTCTGGCATCGGTGCTGCCGTCAACGAACATAATGATGCGCAGCTCGCTATCCTGAACGATCACTCCGACTTCTAACAGCAGACCGCGGGTCCTATTCTCTTGCCTTCGAATCATTCAAGAGGCCAGCTTGGGCTGCCCAAGAATGACATCAAGGACCTTGTGGTCATCGTACGCAGCAACGGTGCGCTCACACAGCATAGCGACCCGCTCCTTGCTCTGCAGACCATAAGGACAAATCAACCAGATGGCATTAGTCATGAACGACCGACGGTACTCGATCATAACCTCGGGGTCGTTGTGTCGGTCGAACCTAGGCCCGCCCAGCCGGTGCAGCGTGTCGAGGTAGTGATCCAGGATCTCCAACTCGCGGGCACGCCGGTCCTCGACCGTCAGCATAGCCGTCATATGATAGACGACGTCGTGGAAGCACGACCCAAAGTGGAAAGCCGACCAGTCCAGGAACCCGATGCGCCCGTCATCCGCCGTGAAGTAGACGTTTCCGATATGCGTGTCGCCGTGGAGCAACGTGCGGAATCGCGGGTTGCGCTCGCCGTAGTACCGGTCCAGCGCCTCGTTGAAGCGCTTGCCGTCCATCAGATACGCCGGCAGCTTCGGTCGGCCGGGAGCCCGCACCGCCTCGTCCCAGGACGCGCATAGAAACTTCATGGCCCCGTCGTAGTTGTTCCAGATCCAGGGGTGGTCCGCCTCCTGGCTCTGACCCCAATATTGTGCGTGTAGGCCGGCTAGCTGCTCGACGCCCTTCATGACCTTGCCGACCGGGTAGGATGCCACCTCGGGCGGAAAGGTGCAGCCCGACTTGCTCAGGTCGTCCATGATGGAGATGCCTTGCTTGTCGTCCGTACCTCCCCACCAGCCCTTGGGGAAGATCATGTTCTCGAGGCCCGGGGCAACTTTGGAGAAGAAGTCCGCTTCACGCTGGGCTAGGCTGACTGTCCATGGCTGGGCCGCGATCATCTCGGGGTCGAAGACTCCTTTGATGCAGACGTGGTTGGGTCTTCTCTCGGGGTTGCTGGTAGCCATCTCGTCTTCGTACGCGATGGTGTAGAATAGCTTACTGCCCGTTCCCCAGATGGCGCGGGTATTCTCGATCGACTTGATCTTATGCCCGAGCTTAGAACCGAGCCATTCGGGAGTGATATCTGAAGGGACAGCGGGAAGTTGCTGGACTGCTGATTCCGTTTTCGACATGCTTAAGGTATTTAATGCTCTGATGTGATGATTGAGCAAGGTGAAGCGTTTTGCTAAAGATTAGGTATTGTGGCAGAACTTATGAGATACTTGTAGGTAGGATTCAATGCGGCGTCTGGTCAGTTGTCAGTATTATGCAGTAAGCACTAGGATTATGAGTCCATGATACCTTACGGATGACGGTATCAGGAGACCTTTATATTGTTTCCGTCCCCGCTCGGACTCCAAACTTCGTCTGCTCTCTCCAGGGCCGTCACACAACCTCCGGAGTGCACTGATCCCTGCGTGGTGACGGGGCGCTGGCACACGGCATCCGCAGCCTAGTGATGATGGCTGCTAACCTCCGAGCTGTATCGGAACTCATGTCTCTCCAACTGCAGCAACAGTGTACCCCTGGCTCGGAGATGTAACGGTTGACGATCCAATCAGGGCAGTGGTCCTGTACCCCCTTGAAATCGGCAACCAAGCGTGATCGACCAACTGGGTTAGGGGAGTCCAGTCGGACTGCTGCACTCTGGTCCAGTCCATATAGGTAGAATCCTCACAGCAAGATAATATTATAGTAGAGTAAATCATTCGAGTAAAGTTACATATAATAACGCCCTATCATGTTCTCGTTTCGTTCTGTTCGTTTCGCTTTCTCTCCTAAACAGCCTCCTTCTCTGACTTGCTGCTATCGTGCTCAAAGATGTCCACCACCTCGATACGGTCACCAAGACCGAGAACGCGCCTGGACTCCTCAATGGACATGTTGTGCGGCATGCTCTTCTCCTGCTTGACGGGGTTTCCGCCCGCCGCGAAGATGACGTCGAGCTCCTCAAGCGAGCGTTTCTTGGTCTCGACGCAGAAGAAGTAGATGACAGGGACGAAGAGGAAGTTAAAGACGGCGAAGATGATGTAGGTCTTCCAGCCAATGTTTGCCAAAGCAGGGGGGATGATCATGACGACCACGAAGCAGAACAACCAGTTACCGGCGCTAGCGATGGCATTGGCCTGCGAACGGCAGCGCAGAGGCGCAATTTCGGCACTGTAGAGGAACGGTCCGCCGACCCAGGCGAGACCGAAGAAGGTGTTGAAGAGAAAGAGGAAGCCCGCGGCAACAAGCTGGCACGTCCGGTCGGTGGTACTGGTCAGGCCGGCAATGATGGCGAAGCAGGCAGCCATGCCGCCCGCCGTGATCATGAAGGACCTACGGCGGCCGAGACCCTCAATAAGGAGAACGGAGAGAAGCGAGCACAGCGCGTATTCGAGACCGCCCATGGCAGCGATGAGGTGCGACATGCTCGGAGAGAGGTTAAAGGACTCCTGGAGGATCTTGTTGGCGTAGGTAGAGACCATGTTGATGCCGGACAATTGCTGGGCGGCTTGAAAGAATGTGCCAATGGCGATACGATATAGAGTCTTGGTCGGGCCGTTATCGAAAAGCTCCTTGTAGGAGAAGGGGGCCATTTGGGATTGCGCTTCGTAGGAAGCGACGATGGCGTCGCGCTCGGCGAGGAGGACTGGGTCGTCTGGAGCGAGGCCACGAAGCTTGGCAAGGTTGTGGGTGGCCTAGAGCTATTAGCAAGAATCTTGTATTTTGAGACGCGGGGGAGGACACTCACCTCGTCGAACATGCCGTGCTTAATGAGCCATCTGGGGGACTCGGGGAGGAAGTTGATGAAGATGAATACGATGAAGGCCGGAATGAGCTGAATGCCGACCGGCACACGCCATTGCGCCTGTCCCTTGACAAAGAAGAAGCCGTATCCAATCAACTGTCCACAAGCAACCCCGAAAGTTTGGAGGCCGCCCTCGATCATCACCCATCGTCCTCTACTATGCGGCTTCGCACACTCGGCTTGCCACGACGGCACGGTGGCAACCTGTAGACCGAGACCGACACCGCTGATGACACGCCCAGTCGCTAGCTGACCGACGTGCCAGGCAGAGCATTGAAGAATACCGCCGACCAACATGAAAAGCATGCCGAACCAGACAGTTGCACGTCTCCCCAGACGGTCACCAACGTCGAGACATGCCAGCGCTCCAACCAGGGCCCCCAGTTCAAAAGCAGCAATGACAATGCCCTGGACATTCGGATCTTTCATCGTGGGAAAGACAGAGGTGAATGGGCTCTCGGTGATAACACCGCCCTAGACATAACAGGTCGTTAGCTGCGGCTGCTCTACTGGCAGGGGAAGCTGGAGATGATACTCACCATTACTGACATATCGTACCCAAACAACCAGAACGCCATGGCAGCAATGCCGGCGACTGCGAAGTTGAGCGGAAGCCCGCTCAACCCCATGGTTGTCGTGTACGGGGTCAACTTGAACATGACGGGATTTGTCCAGGGTTGGTCGATGGAGCCGGAGAGAGGATTCGGTAGGACGAGATTGGAATGAAACGTCAGTGTACTACGGTGAGAATGCGAATGCTTTTATAGACGCTTTCACCGCGTACCGAAACCGACATGACGTCTGAAATCTGGGGAATGCCCTTGGCACATCGGGGAAGTGGAAGTCACAAGTGCCAGAAGGGCCAGGCCTTGGAGAGCAATCATCCAGTGGGCGGTTATAGCCGAAAGGGCAGTCATCCCCGAGAGAGCAGTCATCCCCGAGAGGGAACGGCATTGGTGCGACGTCCGGAGTGGTGATGAAGGCGATCACCCTCTTTTGCTAACGATTTGGGTTGTTGCCCGCATTCCCTCTGGTGGCCAAGACTGCTAACCTGGAACTGCTATTTGCAAACGCTGATGGCCCGGATTTGCAAAAACAGGGGTCTGACTTATACCCTTGTACCGGGGGGACAGCTCCTCTAGGTAGCCCACTTTTTGGGTCCATCGGCAGTCATCCAGTGGCCAAAAGGCCTATGTCTGGTCTGTGCACAAGCACCCCTTTTTGCAAAACCCCCTCTTTTGCTAAAGATTTTGGCAGCCGGGATTACATATTAGCAAAAGCAGGGGTTCCTACTGTAGCGCGGCAGCCCTGAAGATGGGGTATTTTGCGGGGTGTGGGGTGTTACGCGGGGTGGACCCAGTTATCAGGCACGGCGGAAACCCGGCAATGGGGGAAGCCAATCAAATCGCCAGACTCTCCCCAAATCCCCAATGTTGTTACTAGCGCCGCGTTCAGGTGCAGAGTCGGTAAAGCGGGTAAACGGTAAACCAACTCCCACACATGTGCGCCCGAAACAGCAGTCAACTACGAGCATGCCACCAAGATCGGCAGTCGACTACGAAGGCCGGCGTGGGGCCCCGCGTTCACGCATTTTCCGGGGAACTTCACCAGGTTCCGAAACCGGATTCATTGGGTCCATCTAAGGACCATCAAGTTCTAGATCGAATTACCGCTGGGGAGTGGAGGTCAGTTCCTGTCTCGGGCTGTTTCCCCAACCGCAGCAGAGTTGGGGAAACAGACAGGAACAACTGACCTCCACTCCCCAACGCGTAGTACTTTTCGCCATGACGTGCGGGGAAGGCAGCCACCTCCGGGCCTACCTTATGGATGGGGGCCGGACGGACAAGTTTTTAATTAGGAACTGTTCCGCTGGTTGCCTTATTTATTGATGTGCCGTCTCTTGCTCTCTCCTTGTCCAGCAGCTCTCAAGAGACCCATCTCAAAAGCCACCGCTCTAAAGAATCGACAATGCCTTCCGCACAGAACCTTTCGTGGGGCGCTCCTCTGTAAGCTTGATCTCTTGAGAAACCATCTATTTGCCTCTCCCATGTACACTGTCCGTCGGAACCGACGTCTGGAAACCGTTGCTAACAACCAGTGTCGCCCAGCTCTCTCAAGGTTATCGGCCACAATGCCGGAACCTCCATGGACGGAGTCGACCTTGTCCACGTCCACTTTACCCAGGACTCGCCTACCTCGCCCTTGAACATGCAGCTTCTCCGCTACGGGGAGTACCCAATGCCGCAGAAGGTCAAGAGGCGGGTCATGAAGCTCATCAAGGAAAATAAGACGACCCCCGAGGAAATGGCCATTGTCAACATCCAGCTCGGTGAGGTCATTGCCGACGCCGTGAACTCTTTTGCCAAGGACCAAGGCTTCGACCTGGCAAAGGAAGTCGACCTGATCGGTGGGCAGGGCCAGACCATCTGGCATCTGCCTCTTCCCGAGCTCTTCGAGGGTGACCAGGTGCGTGCCCACCTGGACATGGCTGAGATTGCCATCATTGCTGCAAATACCGGCGTCACTTCCTTGGGCAATTTCCGCGTCTCCGACATGGCCCTTGGCCGCCAGGGTTGTCCTCTCTTCGCCGCTCTCGACTCGCTTCTGTTGAACCACCCTACTCTCAACCGTGCCGTCCAAAACATTGGCGGCATTGCCAACTTCTCCATCCTGCCCAAGGGCAATGTGCAGGGTTGCTATGACTTCGACACTGGCCCAGGAAACGTCTTCATTGATGCCGCGATCCGTTACTTCACCGACGGCCAGCAGGAGTACGACAAGGACGGTGCCATGGGCGCCAAGGGTAATGTCGACCAAGCCATTGTTGACGAGATCCTTGCGGGACCTTACTTCGTCCACGATATTCCCAAGACCACTGGTCGAGAGACCTTTGGTGACCGTATGGCGGAGGACATCTGCGACAGGATGTTGGCTAGTGAGTATTGCGGGTGGCATCTCTCCTCATCTGATACCCATAACTAACCCAAAAGTACTAGATGGCGCCACTCCCGAGGACTGCGTTGCAACAATCACCCGCATCACCGCTCAATCTCTTGCCGACGCTTACGAGCGCTGGGGCCCCGAAGGCGGTGTTGACGAGATCTACATGGGCGGCGGTGGCTCCTACAACCCCAACATTGTCAACTATCTCAAGCAGCGCCTGCCCAAGACTCGCATCACATATATCGACGACGGGACCGGTATCCCCGTCGGCGCCAAGGAGGCTCTGGGGTTCGCGCTTCTCACCCACGAGTGCTTCGTTGGCAGGCCAATGATCGTCCCCACCAACACCGAGTCGGACAACCCTGGTGTCGTTGGCCAGATTCAGCCTGGGAAGAACATGCACCGCATCAGACAAGCCGTTGCTCAGGTAAGCCTTTTTTTCTCCGCAGCTGGAAATCATACGTCGCCGCCGATTGTCGCTAACCCCTTGCCAAACAGTTCTGGGGTGACTTCCCAGAGGAGGATATTCGATGTACCACTAAGATGAACCTCTTGCCTAGGCTCTGCAAGTGAACAGCGAGAGGAAGGTGAAATAGGGGGCAAAGAAGATACCATGCATTTCAAGGTGTACGGCGCTCGCTGGTCGCGATTTATATCATGTTTTAGCATTGATTGGATGTGTGATAGACCAAGGGGAATGAAAACTATTTGGACATGGAAGTGCAAACGCAGATCCTGGGGGCGTCCCCTGTAGCGCCAAGGCTTTCCGACCCGGGCTAGAGCCTGGACTTGGTCCGGCAATAACGTTAGCGTGGGCGGAGAAGCGGAGGAGAAGACGACATGGCTCGGCATATCCCACGGCCGGTTCTTGAACGCCTCGCCATCCAGACATACAGCGGTGCGTTGTGTTGCACGTCGAGTCGTCGACTTGCTTTCTCTAAGACACCATCTCTCCTCACCGTAGCCATGCAATGAACACCGCCCAACTGGCCTTCTCCAACCAGGTCCGGGGACCTAGCTCAAGAAGCAAGCTTGGTACGCCATCGTTCATGCCCACACGTAGACGTTGTGTTGACACGCAAGCAGCTTGCAAACAATGTCGCGACCGCCACGTTAAGTGCGACCAGCAGCAGCCATGTGGCATTTGTCGACGACGCAAAGTACAGTGCTCCCACGGTGATGACGATATCCTCTTCACAGCCTTGGAATGGAAACCCGATACGGAGCCGAGCCCGAGCTCGACGGCATGGGATGAACAGAGGCCCAGTCCCGCTCGCATCGGTAAGGTATACTTTGGGGTATGGGAAAGCAATCTTCTGACTCTTGACTGGGAATAGTGGGCTTCGTCGATGAGACATTCCAAGTGTCCCAGCTCTACCATGTCCTGCCTTGCAATGCCACCGATGGCGATCTGGGCGGCGTCTCCAAGACAAATCCAAAGGGACACGTCTTCTCGCTGGCGGCTTCACACACGGGAGCCGCTCCGATCACCGATGAAAAGGATGCATTCTATTTGGCAAGGTACACCGACATTATCGGGCCTAGATTCGACATGTTTGACAGCACATCTCGATACTTCTCTCTCGCCCTTCCACACATGGCTCTCAGCAACCGCCTCGTGCTTCTCTCTTGCCTCGCATCTGCCGCCAGACAGTATTCGCTCGTCACAGACCGCGGTCATCACGATGCTCTGGTGTACTACAACGAAGCTCTCAAGACATTATATGAGCGCCTAAACGATAGTGCGGGGCACGAGGCAGCGACCTTTGCCAGTTGTTTGCTCATTGCCCACTGCGAGATGGTGGAAAGTAAAGCGAGCGACTGGAACTTGCACCTAAAGGGGACGGGGGAGCTGGTCATGATGCACCACTGGAACGGCCGAAGCGGAGGACTGGCACAGGCGGTACGTGTTGTCTCCCCGACGTTACAGGTACCTATCTCTCCAAGACGGCCAACTTCATGCTGACTGTTGCCCCCCCCGAAAGAGCTTCTGGATTTACTACCGCATGATCATCCTTGCTTCCCTCGCATCCGGTATGTCGGCGGCAGTGAACTTGGGACAGTTGCTACCCTTGGGATACTTTCCTGGTCCTGCACATGGGGAATGGACCCTCGATGCCTGGCAAAGCAAAGTCGTCTATCTCCTAGGGTCCACCCACAGGTTTTGGGCCCGAACACGCAATCATCATGAAGACGCGGATGCGCCAGACAAGCTTACAGCCGAGTGGAATAGCCTCGGCGATCAACTGTTGCGGCATCAAGACCAAGCACCGGCCATGTGCCAGGCGTTGAGCATCATCCCAGCAAATGACATGGAAGATAACCCATTCGAAACCGTTCGCTACGTCAATGGTCCGGTGTCGGCCGCCTGGCAGATGTTGCATACTGCATATCTGGTCCTCACCCTCTCTCAGCCTTGTTCTTCTCGAGCCGCCCGGCTGACGCTCCTCTCTTCGCCCGAGGTGGCGCACAAGGCCTTGTCATATGCCAAGAAGATCGTGTCCAACTCGATAGCGAATCGCTGCACTATCGCATGGGCCAACGCTGTTCAACTACTGACGATGGCGGGGCAGTGTCTTGTGGAAACGAAGGAGCGGCAAGCATGCTTAAGGGCGCTCGACGATATCCAGCATCACACGGGGTGGAACACTCGGGTGAATATGGAGATACTATCTGCCACATGGAGACGGGGGACACTAGATGGCGGAGTCACACGTTCTAGGGCTGACACGGTGCATGCCGGACATGGCGATTTGGGAAGGTTATTATACATCACATGGATGGGCGACGAGGCTGGTGTCTCCTAGGCGCCCGACACCGTGGTCCCCATCATTAGAGGTACTCTGTCCATCAAGGTCACGATATCCGATCTCAACTGTGAAACGCACCATACACAGGAGAACTCAGCGCTGCAGACGACCGCCCCAGATATGTACACAGAATCATAAGAAGCCTCATGCGAAGACCCCCTAATAAACTGTCAAACCCGTCTAGTCCCCAGCAATATCTAGGACTTCTGTTTAGCAAAGTCAGCTGGCTGGTACCGCGGGAAGGATGCTCCACAAGTGATCCTTAGTCCCATTGTCCTCGAACTGCACGATATTGGCGCTATTGGCGGTCGACATGCCGTCAACGCCGGCCACGAGACCGCTGTTCTTATTCTTTAGCAAAAAAAGGCCATTCTTCCCTTGGGAGATGACTCGCCACAAGAGATGGTCGCTGGTGCCGTTCATGTCCTCATATTGCTGCTGAAGCACAGCGCTATTGGCGGTCGACGCGCCCTGCACGCCCAGCAAGAGACCACTGTTGAGGTTCCTGATTTTGAACCAGCCGCCCGGGGCGCGCACAAACTGCCACAGGTGGTCGCGCGTGCCGTTGTTGTCGTCGTACTGCTGGATCTTCGCGCTGTTTGCCGTCGACATCCCGTCCACCCCCATGAGCTTGCCGCTGTTCTCGTTGCGCAGCTGGAATACGGCCGGTGTCCAGACTTCAAACTCGGACAGCCCCCAGCCGTTGCCGGCGCCTGGGTTATTGGGCGCGACCACCCGCATTTGCGAGGTGACGATGGTCGGAAAGGTGATCTTGGTCTGGCTGTTGGAGGTCATAGCAGCGGACCCGCTGCGTTGCTGGTTGGGCACCGTGAGCCAGGCGTTGCCCGCGGTCCAATACTGGAGGTCGTAGCTGGCCGGCCGCCGAACGCCGCCGTCGTCGTCGTAAAAGTATAACCTAACGTCCGAGACGGCTTGAGGTCGCCGGAGGTCTATGGCGAAGTAGTCTCGCGCATTGGGACTGCCATAGGAGGTCCAGCGGCTGTTCTCCGGGATTCCGGTGCGCCAGACAATGCCGTCGATGGCTCGCCAGACATCGTCGTAAGGAGAGGTGTAGGATGCAGAGGGCGTGGTGCCCTGGGGGAACTTTTGGCCATTTGCGGCGATGTTGACTTGTGACGGGATGGTCTGGGCCACAACAACGGGACCGACGTTGACTGTCAGAGACCCCAAAGTGCTACGGCTGCCGGCGAGGGTGCCGTCGACATATACCCGCAGGCCTTGGCCCTGACCATAGTGAGACCCGGTGCTGTCCCATAGAACTGTCACGCTATGGCCGTGGTAGGCAGCGTTCTCTAGCGCGAAATGGTCCCATGAGGAAGGCGCCAACGGGTTAATCACCAAGCTGTCGTCGGGCTGAACACGCAGACCGATGAGGCCGGCAATAATGTTGTCCACAAAGGTAGAATGGTTGTAGTCCTCACTGTGGTCGGAGCTGTCGTACATCCAGGCATCTGCATCAGGATCATGCGCTTCGGCCACATAGGGCTGGCCATTCTTATATTGGGTCGCAGCGTACCGTCTTAACAAGTCGATGTAGTCTGCCGCAGAAAAGTACGTCTGCGCGGGATAGTCGTTCAGCAGGTTCTCTACCGCCGTCAGCGTCTGCGAGGTGGCAAAGGGCCACGAAGGACCGTCCCACCGGCAGCACGTAGCGGCTTCGTGTAGATACCATTTGCTGCGGCGCTCAGCCGTCGTGGGCCCGTAACTGGCGGAGAAGCCCTGGGGGTCCTTCAGCTGCGCAAAGGCAGCAGTGTGACTGGCGGCCGTGGGCAAATTAAACATCCACGGCAAGTAGCCCATGATCTCGCGCGTCGTCAGCAGCGCTCCAGACGGATTGTTATCGCGGGCCTGGTGCTTGTAGAATTGGGAGTTCGTGTCCCACAAAGTTTGCTGCACCGTTTTCTGAAGTGCATCAGCGCGCTGTGTGTACCCTAGCGGGAATATGAGGAGGGCTCCAAGGCTTGAGGGGGGGTTGCAAGGCTTGACTGGTTTATTAGAGCTGATAACCAGACAAGCCTTGTTGGGATCCCAAGCACTGTTGGTCAGGGAAGGCCTCTGATTGGTCAGATTTGGGTGCAAAAAGGTAAAAGCTAAAGACCCCTATAAGGACCTTCTAGAAGGTCGCTACAGGGGTCTTTAATTAGTAATCTTTATAGTGGTCTTTTGGTGGTGGTGTAAGACTTTGACTTCAAAGTCCGGATGAGGGCATTTACACTTATGTTCAATTCCGCGCGAAACTTTTCGCGCGAAAAAAAGCTGTCTCTAATTGGAATCGAACTGGCGATCACAAGAATGAGAGCGACGACAAGAACCATTGAACCACTGGCCCAATTGATTGAAACCGGGCCTCGTTCTTTCCTTTGATATAGGGCAGTGGAGTTTCCGAGAAGAAATAAACTTTGGGAAAGAAGTATCGTCAAAGGCACTCTTGGGGGCACTGAAGCAATGCCCTAAATTTAGGACCTTTAGCGACCGTCTACAATGCACACTTAGTTTGGCCAATCAGAGTCCTTTCCTGGGCAACAAGGCTTGTCAAATCAACAAGGCTTGTGAAACTGCAAGCATTGAAACCCCCAACAAGGCTTGATGCCCTGGTGATTTTCCCGCTATGGTACTCAGTGTTGCGGTCCGGATTGCCGGCTAGGGCGGCGATGGCGGCAATAGCGCGGGCATCGCCATATTGGTAAGAGTTGATGGTCGGTCGGTAGCCAGCACCGCCATGGTATGGGTCGCTCGACTCGTACGACGCAGCTGTGTACTCGGTGGCATCCCAGACCGGAACCTGCCAGTACAGGCCAATGCTACTGTTGAAGTGGTTGTCCCAGTCGCGGTACTGCTTAACCAGGTTTTCCAGCTGGCCCACAACAAAGTCTCTATCGCCTGTGGTCAGATACTGACGCCAGAGGGCACTGGCAGCCCAGAAACTGTACTCATGGGCCCAGTCGGTAGTGTCGGCGTTGACATTGTCTGTGGTTGGCTTGGAGAACGTGCCGGGACCGGCCAGCCAATAGTTGGCAATGTCCTGGCCGTACCGGTAGTTCCGCAGCCAGCGGCCCTCGTTTATGTGATGTCCGGCGGCGGCCACCACGCCGCCGTAGGGGGCGCCGTAGTCAACCGGGTGCAGAAACTCGCTTGCCATGTACCCATACTGGGCACCAGTGTAGACAAGATGCTCCTTGTAGGTTTGGCAACGGTAGTAGTACACTGCCTGGATTTGTACGTCAGGTACGTCGAGAAAGGCTATGTTTTCTTCGAACCAGTCAGGATCCTCACGGCCGGTCAACAGTGAGGCGTGGTTGAGGAATGTCGTTCCCGCCGCCGCCACCGGCACGGGCCGACAGAACAGCGTCAGGACAACGACACCCACGCCCACGCCGCTTGTGCCATATATACCTGTACGCAGTAGCATTACTTTCAGCGAATGTTGTTGAAGTGGAAGATAGGTATGGAACGAAGACAAAGATGGATGACAGCCGTGTTCAACTTCAACAAATATCGTGGCTGAATTCAAAGTTTAAGGAACAGTGAAGACATATACGTGTAGAGAGAGAAGTAGACAAAGACATACTGGGGTCGAGAAAGACATACCGGGGAAGAGAAGAGGCCAGGAGGTTCGTACCTATGGTCAGAATTATGGAGGGATAAATCGCAGCGACGCAGAGACACATCTGACTACGTAGGTACCCTAAGCTGAGTTTCCCTCAACACGAGATTGATCTACCACGTCTCGCCAAAGCGGACATGGTTGCAACATTGATCCCTAGTGGTAATGATCACCGCCTTTCGATGTTACTCAACTCCAGGCAGCGAACTTGAAAACGAACTTGACAATGTAACGGCTTGGGCTATTTTCAGCGCTGTTAAGTCACGAACCGAATACGCATTGTTTGATGTGGGCCAAAGGCGGCTTGGGGCGAGTGAGGTGCCAGTGGCCATGACAATTCCTCGGTTCGCCAATGAGGTTCACTGAGGAAGTTCCAGGTTGGAGGCAGAAGTGTGGGTTAGGGTGCCCTTGAGATCCTCCAGGTTAGCCCCCAAGCAACGTCACATGCAAGAACTCTGCCTCGCACATAGAGCCTGCATACTGCCTTGCATTCTTTCTTGCAGATGTATTTCTTTCCTTGTTTACAACGAACAATTCGTACGGATTCTGGACCAAGTCCTGACGTCCGAACAAATGAGTGATAGGTAGGCGTCACAGGACCTCCATCGGTGTAATGACTGGACCGAAGAGTCCTTGATAAATCCTCACCGGCTAATGTTCCGTTGCAAGCTTATATGCGTGTCTAACTAGGCTATTCTCGGGATTGTAATAAATGGCTTGTTCATCATCTCTTGACTCCTTCAAATGTGAATTTGTTGTTCTCTGTTTCGACTTCAAGTTCTCCTCAACAATGCAATTATTACCTATGTGTGGGCTCCCTTGGCTGGCTAGCTTGGCTGGGCTGGGTCGCCTTCCTCTTGTTAACCTGCTTAGCTTTCTAACAGCGAACGCCATCAGATAAACTGTGACCGTTGGCTGCCAGTGTCTTACGTTATATTGCGGCGTAGTCAGCTGCAGGTAGGTACCTATCGTTGTATAAGTGCGACCCTACTCTTACAAATATCATTTGACTGATCATCATACGCGTCTTCCTGCCACCACTCGTGGTTTGGTGCCGCATTCAGACCCTTTACCATTCTTTTTGGCACAGGCTTAGGCGCTGTGCTGCTGATCAAGCGAAGAAGAGAATCCATGTCATCCGGAATTTCAATGCACCGAATGATTAACACGTCAGAGGCTTGACCGGCAAGTTGTTCATCCGAGACTATGGTGGAAGAGGCATGGAGTTGAGAGTACTGTACACAGAGATGTATAAAAGGCAGGGCGGTGGTACTCTTGAACGATTCTATCTTTCTCTCCAGAGACCATCATCAGCCCTCATCCCCCTCATCCATCGCTCTCAACACGCCTCAACAAAAGTTTTGCACCATAACTACCTTCGGAAAAGGCTGAATCTACTTGCCCCCTTCAAGCTATCACCATGCAATTATCTTCAACTCTCGCCCTCCTCGCCTCCTACTTTGGCCTTACCACGGCCATCCACCTCCCCAACGGTGTCTGGGAGGGCACCACGCTCGCCAACGGCACGTACTCCATCAAGGCCGCGGGCGCTCCGGATAGCGAGTCATTCCTCGTTGAGCCGACCACCCAGAAAAGGTCCGGGGCGCCCGTGGCCAAGCGTTACGTAGGATGCTTCGGCTATCAGCTCGATGAGAGCGGAGTCGACGCTGCAGTGGTGGCCCTGAAGAACTGGGCAGGCAGCGGCCATACGCTGACGAGCGGCGACAAGAACACTTGGGTGGTTGCGGAGGCCGAGGGCATGATGGCTTACTACTGCATTGACGCGCCGCGGAGCAGCGGCAACCTCGATGTCGACGACGTCAACTACGCCCTGAGCCAGATGGATGCCACCTGTCGCCGCTACGAGGCGAGCTACTTCAAGTGGGACGGTAGCGTCGAGATTGTCGGCAAAGGTCGCTCTGGAGACAATGTCTGCGTTTGAGAATGTCTTGGACCGTCACGATAGTAGGGACAAAGAAGGCGAGAGAGAAGTTGTTGTATTCAGAAGGAAGACAAGGCTATGAACGATCGGGGGGGAAAGAGCTGGCTACCTCTACGGCTCTTTATGTACAATATAAGGCACTTATCTCCTTGTTTGCCTTCGCTGTTGTGTCTAGACGGAAGTCGGAAACAAACCGAATGGCCGTTGGGAAGTTTGTGAAACATGGCGGCGGAATTAATGGAATGATGGATTAGTTATAGTACGAAGCCGAGACCGTAAATCTAGGTACCTCTATATCCTGACAAAATCGCGAAGTCATCTTCTTCCTCACCCTCTAGGCAAGGTCTCCCCCGTAACGGGAGATCGATACACCGACTTTAGTACCTGCCAGGTCAGAAGCCCTAGCACCCGTCACCATTCCGTTCGGCTCAGTACAAGTATCCATGATCGCACCCGCGGTTTGGGCAATGCTCTGGCTATATTCGTATCTTATTGTCAGCGATGACTTCTTATAGGTACTGAAGTGTAGCGCCCAGGATAAGACCTACCAAGTCCCCCATCCGGTCGGATCCGTATAATCAGAACCATAGGGCCCCAGCATCGCAGTCCCGTACAAGCAATAAACCCAGGTTGAAAGGCCACTGCCGCTAGTACTGGTTTTCTTATGAGCTGTGCACGGGACCTGACCGGCTGCGGCCAGGTAGTTGATGCAAACGACAGCGTCGACGGCCTGGTTTAGTATGGAATGCTAGGGGTCAGTTTCCTTTACGTTTCCTTGTATATATATCTACAAGTCATGTTGACTTCCTCTCTAGAAAAACGGACGAACCTTTGCCTGGTTACCACCGCCATAGTTTTTGCAGTTCACCTGGGAATCCCAAGAACGCTTATCATGCGCGGGTCCAACTGCTCCCGAAGAAGGGGAAGTAGTCGTGGTGCTGTTGACCGAGTCAAGGTAGGCTTGCCATGCCTCCTGAGGGGACAAGGCGGTGTCGGGGTTGGCGATGATGGAGTCCACCCATTTGGCGAAGGAGAAGCGTTCATGTTCTGCGGCTTTGGACTTGGTAGCAGTCACGGTGGCGGGAGCGGCGAGGGCTTGGGAGCTGACGAGGCCGAGGGCCAGGAGGGAAAGAGAGGCGAAGTTGACCATTTTAATGAGTGGGCTTGCTGGAGACTAGACGAGGGAAAGGTGTAGCGGTTGCTTTGGACGAGACTGTATACGAGAACGGGGCTGTGGATGAGAGACTGAATCGGTTGGTAACAATGGTTCGGGCACTTGAAGGGCCCATCATCCCTTCCTTTATACATTCGTTGAGAAGTACCAGATCGAGGGAGGGTCTGTATTGGTTCCTCGCCTGTATCCGGTTCTACTTGCGAGTCTGAGTTGGACTTGATAGATGGGTGCCGGATTGAGAGTATTGAAACATGTTGGTTCCGTTAGCAAGGTATCGAAGTTTTGAGAGAAGGAAAGTAACCTGAACTCGATGTTCGTTGCTTATTTAATTGCCATTCACCATCTCTTGACATATCGCCAGTTCACAACACCACAGGACGTCCAAACCTTGCCATATCATCACTTGACGATGGTAAAGTGCGGGCTCCTAGAACTACTGTCTTATGTGCGTTCGAAAGGGAGTAACGGCCTCCTAACGAGATTGCGCCACTCCCGCGGCCGTGGTTACGCTCAATTGTTTGTTAATTCTATGCAGCCCGTTAAATCCCACGATACTACGTTGATCTGGGGTGCATGTTCGTTAGGACTGGGGAGTTCAGGGGAAGTTAACAGGGGACATGGGTACCTTCATGCTTTCATTGGTCCGAGATGATCAAGACTTTAACGACTTCATGGATCGTCTGCAAACAATATTAGCAAAAGCAACTTCTATCACGTTCAACAACATGAACTGCCAACAGACGGATTAAAGGACCGACTCGATGAGTTCGTGGTTTATTGAAGTTGGCGGCCAGCACAGTTATCAACCACAGATGTAACATCATCTTCTTATGTTTGGAGACTCGCCTTGCATATTGTGATGGACTGATGGTAGACAACGGCATTGTTTATTGGAACAGGCGTAGAACCGGGCCGAAGGATTGGAGGCGTCGAGGGCGTGGAGAAGATAGCGTAGGGGGTGTCTCTACCACTGGGAAAGGTTAGGTCGAACTCGTCGGAGACATGTTGGCTGGGTAGAAGTCATGAACTGGGCGTCAAGACAAGGACCGGAGTGTGAATAGAGGTAGGTATGGAAGAGATATAAAGATGAGAGGCACAGTCTCTTCGAAAGAAGTTGAACACTCCTACTACAAGTCAATCAATCCATCAATAGAGTCGGTTCTCACTTCCATATACGGACAGCACCACCCCCAAACTTCTCCTTCAAGTTTCTCTCGCTCTTTCCAAAATGGTTAACTTTCCCCGCCTCTCCGCCCTCCTCCTTGTGGCTTTGGGAGTTCTCACCTCCCAAGTCACCGCAGCACCTGCCGTTGCCGAAGGGGCGGAAGTCACCACCCGCTTCTCCTTCGCCGAGTGGGTAGACTCCATCATCGCCGACCCGTCCACCGCCCTGTCTCCTGAGGAAGCCGTGCAGGCGTATCTTGATACCGCCAATGCTACTTTGCCGGCTACTGCTGGTGCCGAGAAGCGCGGTTGGGATGCCCAAGTGGATTGTAGGGACTATGGGACTACTAGAGCTCAGGTCAGTTTGACACTTCTATCCAATACGCAAGTATACCTACAGAAATACTAACACATCGTAGGCCGCCGATGCCGTAGTTTGCATCAACTATCTTGCGGCTGCGGGCCAAGTGCCGTGCCCCGGTCGGCTGGTAACCGGGGGGGTTTGGGACCAACGGGTGTGGTGTGAGTGGAAGACTGCGTTGCTTTGGCCGCAAAATAATGATATTAGCAAGTATCCTACCTGGTATGTTTTGGTTCTCGTTTACCTGGTATCCTACCACGAAGGCATTTCCGTGTCGTTCGCCACGCTGCTTTACTAACCGAGTATTACACCAAATACAGCCAGGCCATTGCCCAGATGTACGGGGTCATTATGGACACATGCACCAGGACCGATGGGACGATAAGAGGTGGGAGAAAGTACGACCTAACGGGTACCAAGACCGGGGGCTTTGTTGGCTACACGGCATTCAACATTTGACCACGTTCGCTTTGGTTCCATTTCTGATGGGCTAGCTCAGAACTCGTCAGGGCTTGAATCGCCTTCTGACCCTTGGCTCAAGCAGGAAAGGGTCAGAGGCGCTTCTAGACCTAATGAGTATGGGCATGGGTGCTTCTTACCTCGTGTATTTACCTTCGCTTCTTCTTCACTCTACCTGCTTTCGAACGTTCTTTCCCAACCATGTCTTGTTCTCGCCCGAGAAACTCTTCGTTACCCGCCCAAATCTTCGTAGAAAACACAGCCGTCAACCTCTCCCTCCTCTCTCTTGTGGTCTTCGCCCATCCAGCTCCATTGAATCATCATGGTGCTCCATCTCGGTTGCTTCATGGGGATCCGCCATAATCAAGATCACAATGTCAATAAAAACAACAAAGGTGGAGGATAAGAGGGAGAAAGAGGATGGGAGGGAGAGGGAGAAAGAGGAGGAGTCGACTGGGCTGGGGGATGGTATTTATCAACACGTCTGCAGTCGACAATGAGCAAGCAAGTTTTTCAACATGTTCGTAAAAATACCAAGTCAGACAAGCTGTGCCTCGAGCGCTGTAAATACAGGGCATATGCGCGCTGGAAATCTAGGTTTCAGTGCATCCATACTGGTATAAACATGGGGGTAGGAGGCAGTATGAAATCGAGGATTCCAGTAAGAACCCTAACGATTTCTGGCCTTCTGATTGGTCAGATGCACCCCATTGGGAAGTTGGAGGTTGATTTGGGCAGCGACCTACAGCGACTTGCAGCTTTTTACTGAAAAACAGGCGAACACAAAAAGGCCGGCAGTATGCAGTTCCTTACTGCCATATAAACTTGATTTCCCTTACTGGTATACTGGGATTCCGAACGCGGCCTCATTCTATTAATTTGTTCTTTCTTTACGTTCTAGTTATATTTCCGCCGGCCTTGCTGACAGGTCCCGCTCTTCATGCTCCTTCCCTTCCCTCATGGTACACGGCACACGACTCAGAAATGGATCAAGTCCCAACTCCTCCACCTCCCCCAGCCCCGAGACCGCCCATCGTCATACTATGCGATGGGACATGGTGTGGTCGGGAGACGGGAACGCAAACCAACGTTTATCGTCTCGCAAAACTCTTTGGGCTTTTTGGCGACAATACCGACAACCAAAGGCAGACATCCGTTTTTCGTCTCACAAGAAACATCAAGAGGCTTTTTGGCTTCGATCCCGATAACTCAGATCGTGAAGACGCTCAATCGATCGGGCCTGATCCGGCTGACCCGAATGGGCCGCAAATCTACGCTCGATATCGTCATGGGGTGGGTCTGGGCGGTTCATTTCTTGACTACCTCTCTAATGGAGCTACTGCACAAGACCTTACCGAGGAAGTTAAAGCGGCCTATCAGTTCATAGTCGATCATTATCAGCCTGGTTCCAAGATCTGGCTGTTTGGACTAAGCCGGGGAGCCTACACCGTCCGATGCGTCGCCGGAATGATCAACAATTGTGGTATTATCAGCCTTGGGACCCACACCCGTGAAGAGATAGCTCGGCTCTGCGACGAGGCCTATCGTATCTACAAGTCGAGCAACGAACTTAATCGGCCTCATTCTCTCCAGTCCCGGAACTTCAGACGACAAAACTCCTGGCCGCTTATCGGAGATGACTCAGATGAGATTCCTCCAGAAGCGCCTCTCCAACCACCAGTGCGCTTCATGGGTTTATTCGACACAGTCGGCTCGCTGGGAATTCCCACCCTTTCCGGTAGCGACGGGCTTGAGTGGCCCAGGTTTCACGACGACGAAGTATCCTCAGTTGTGCAAGACGTATATCACTTGGTGTCGCTGCACGACCGATTCTATGCTTTCCAGCCATGTTTAACTACGAGGCAGAGGCCGGGTGGACCGGTGATTGACGAGGAATGGATCCCTGGGGCGCATTATGATTTGGGTCGACAGAGATTCCGGTTCTGGCGCACCGGCGCCGGCCCGGTAGACACCCTCGGAGCCCTGGCCAGCAAAATACCAATCCTTGGCGGCAAGACCATCAAGCCCAACTACGTTCTCTCCGATTTGGCGCTGTGGAAAATGTTACAGCAGATTCGTAGGATCCAGATCCATGACCAAAACGGCTCCACCATCCCAGCAGCTACTCTCGACAATGAGATAGCCAGACTGGCTGCCTGCATCCACATTACGAATCAAGACGATGGCGACGGTGATGTCTACCATAAGATCGTGCAGTACGGTCCCTTCGGGAGTTTTCTTGGTGGAAGGATCCAGTCGATCGCTGGCAAGCTCGACATTTGGAACACCTTTTTCGAGCTAAGGGATCGGTTCATCCCTGACGACAATGCGAACGTCTACCCTTTCAAGAGAGTTGATGCTGATCTTCGAGCCAACCGCCTTACCGTTCAATCTGTGGGAGATCTTGGCAGAGTTACGGCCGAGAGATACCCATCAGAGACAGCCGAGTCATGGGCAGAGAGACAAAACACACCATCAAAATGGCCTTGAAGTTTTGAACGCTTAGCGCTCTTGTCATGAACCGACCCCGCAGCCAATCGTTTAACTAGGTAGTCAACCAGGGAGGGACCGAGACTTAACACGCATCGATCTAGGACGATCGATGGGCTCAACCGATAGATCCGCCAGATCCAGCACAGATCCAGGAGATCCTAGTACGGAAGTAGCTTGGCGAGTAAGCTTGTATTTAAGTTCTCATTCAGCCACCTGTTAGACAGTCGCTTAGCTTCTTCAGTAAGCAATTCAACTTGTTAGCTAGTTATGTCCATAGTAGGTATCCATACATACCTACAGATTGGTCGAGGTGTGTACGGTGCAGTTTGGACTCTCTGTTGATTTGTTCAAGCACCGGACGTGCCTGGGCTGTGAGCACGACGATGACTTCCTCAGCTCGCGAGTATATAAAGCCTATGCTCTCGAGCCGAGCCTTCCTGATCCTTCGCATTGCCGTGTCGGTGGAAACCCTTCCCGAACCACGAGCGCAGTCCTCGAGGCATAGCTTTGTGACGGAGAGCCTCGATTCAGGCGACGTAGATGAGGCGGCGGTGATGGTATGGAGTCGACCGTTGGGCCGCAATTGCAGGATCGGACGAAAGCTGGCTGACGCCAAATACCCACTGCTCCTCCTGCCTGTACAGTCTGTCGGAACAATTAAACTCCGGATCGGCGTGGGTTTGTGATGGCTGGAGCGCTAGCACCACCACATTCCGACAAGGTGGTCTGTCGAACCGAGCATCCCAGAGAAGGGGCCAAAGGAAAAAAAATAAAAAATAAAAAATAATTTTACTGAGATTTCATGCATTCATTTACCATTTTTTGGCATTCTGTGCAATTCCATCAACTCAAAGTTGATAAAGTCGTCGAGTGTCCATGGTGACTTTTAATCACTACCTTGGAAAGGCCGCTGGGGGTCTGAAGGACGATGCCCGGGGAAATGCCCTGGGCGGTGAAAAATGTATGGGATGAGAGAGTTGTCAAGACAGTTAGCGCAATGTCCCTATAACCAGGCACGTATAATGGTGCAGGACGCTATCAGCCGAACGAGACGGTGGAGGGATATCACCAGAAAACTCTGAACGGGATCAACAACGGTGTTTGGATCGGTAGCAACCAAGGCCTCAAATAACGTCGGATATTTCAAATCCAAAATTAACTTTAGCTAAAAGCCGAAAAATTAAACGAAATGGGAGGCTACCTCTATCGTAATGGGTCGAAGCTCGCAGCGATGCTGGCTGGCAGGCAAGTGAGACTGATGATGGATCGAGGTGGAATCACAGAGATTGTTAGCACACAGCCCCTATAAGGAGCCTATACCGGATGAATGCACTAACACTTACATGCGATGCAGAATGTCGCCTGAAAGTGGGACGAAGTG
Organism: Neurospora sp. CHS-2018c; assembly: GCA_009806235.1. Taxonomy (NCBI): domain Eukaryota; kingdom Fungi; phylum Ascomycota; class Sordariomycetes; order Sordariales; family Sordariaceae; genus Neurospora; species Neurospora sp. CHS-2018c. The sequence goes on along the minus strand of RAPC01000059.1, from coordinate 70,606 downwards.
ATCTTCGGTGGATGTGGGGCCAGAACAAGTTACAGCGGCTCTCCCGCTGAAAGCCACTGCACAGCCGCCGGACCTCCCGCGGTCATCTTTGTCCCGTCTTCACGAGAACGGAATGTTCGCATCACATTCTTGGACCACCTTGCGACAACAATTGAGGCAGAATGAGAAGGAAAAAGCATTAATTCGCGTGAATAGCAGGTGAAAACTCTGCCAAATCAATAAAACTGCATAAAAACATTCTGGAAGGTCGTCAAACAATCGAGTGTCCAACCCGCTTCAGGCGGCCCTCCCTTCACAGTTTCCCGAACGCCTCATCCCCCACAAAATGCGCCCCGCCCGCACACCGATACCCTCCATCCTGCCTAACCCAAGCAAACCCAGCCGGACAAATCCCCATCATCTGCAGCTTCTTCTTCATCTCCTCCACCACCTTCCTCTTCCTCTCTTCTTCCAATAGCTTTTTGACAATCTTGTCCCTTGCCGCATCCGTGGCCTTCTTCGCTGCCTCTTTCAGTTTCCTGTACTCCTCCTCCTTCTCTTGCTCTGCCTCCCGATCCCGTTGGAGCTGTTCCCAGACAGCGTCACTCACTCCCGCGTCTCGCTTTGCTGCATATCTCGCGTGCGACGTATGAACAGCGTGTTCCTTGAGCTCAGCCGGTGGAGATGCTGGCTCATCTTCTTCTTCCTCCTCTGAGAAGACTTCCTCGATAACACGGGCTTGCTCTTGTGCGAAGGAAGTAGCTGTCGCCGTGGAAGTGTCGAACGAGGGCGGTTGCTGTTGCGGCGGCGTCTGGAAGAATTGCGGCATCCCGCTTGGGAACCCGTTTGGCGTGGCTGCTTCCGCTGCAGCTTTGCCCCGCGAGGCCCGTTCAAGCACCATCGCTTCAAGTTCTTGCTTGATGATATTTTCAGTGAGAACAATGCGTCCCTTGCTCAGGCCCTCGTGATCTCGCATGACCTGGTTGAACATGTTCTTGGCCAGGCTTTGGACGTCCCGTGCGCTAGCCCAGTTGTCTTGGGCGGAGAGCTGCTTGAAGTAGGACACCAGTAGTCTTTTAAAGCGGGAGCTGGGTGTTCTGAGACAGACCATATCCAGCTCTATACTCTTTTCCTTGAGTGTGTTGTGGTTTCCCTCCAGCCTCTTGCGCAGCAGCTCGACGCACTCTTCTGGCGACAGGGCTCGGAAGTTGATCACCTCTGGGAAACGAGACGTTAGACCGCTGTTGACCGACATTAGACGGTTGATATCCGCCTCGTAGCCAGCAAGAATAATGATCAACTTCTTGTAGTACCGCTCCTTTGTGACCGAATCCACCAGTTCATCAATGGCCTCCTTGGCGAAATGCCCGTCAGTCAGTCTGTACGCCTCATCGATGAAGAGGACCCTGCCCAGCGCCTTGTCCAGTTGAGCTCTGACCAGAGGCCCGGTATGCCCGATATACTTGCCAATCATGTCGCTTGCGGAGCATTCCACCACCTCAACAGTAGACAAGAAGCCCATGTCATAGAACACCTGGCCCATCTTCTTGGCTGTGGTGGTCTTGCCGGTACCCGGAGGCCCTCTGAAGAGGAAGTTGAACGGAATGTTCTCCTTCGGATCCATACCAATTGACTTCAACGTCCGCACGGTCTCTTGGTAGCGCTCCAACAGAGCAATAACCTCTTCAGAGCCGACTGAACCCTCAAAGAGTTGCCGGACGTTGGTGTCAGACTTTGTGGCCCTGTCATAATCTTCATCAAAATCCTGTGGCTCGAAGAGCGTTTCGGACTGCGCCTTCCCCTTGGCAAGACGCTGCTGATGACGGGCCTTTGCGTCATTGAGCAGGATATCGATCTCGCCAGCATTGCCAAAGTTTGGCCGGTTGCGGGCCCGCTTCAGCATCTCCATTGCCACGACGGTCGCTCCGGCAGTTGCCTGATACCCCTGCTGCTTGATCTTGAGGTCAAAAATCTTTTGGAGCTCATCATCAGAGAAGTCTTCAAAGTTGAAGCCTGAAGCAATAGGAAACCGGCGGGCGAGTCCTGGGTTGACGTTCTGGAACATGGTCTCCATCTGGTCCTTGTACCCGAGGAGTAAAACGCATCGGTCGTCGCCGGGTACGCTTTGGACTTCCGCCACAATGGTGTCTATGACGGCCGTCTTGTATGGGTCCGAAGTTGATCCTGGAGTACCTCCCCCGCCGTAGAGACCGTAGGCCTCATCGATGACAAGGACCTTGCCCAAACTCGCAGCCAGAATGCCTTTCGTCTGTTGTTCAGACTGCCCAAGAACAGCACCAACAAAGTCAGATGGGTTCTTGATAACCACTAGAGCAGAGAAGGTTAGCGCAAGTCACAATGGCTAAATCAAGGAGTTTGAGGGACACCTTACCTTCGCCTTTGGACAGCATTCCAAGTGCCACCAGGATTTCTCCGTACAGCTTCGCCACCGTTGTTTTTCCTGTTCCCGGATTTCCAAGGAAGACCTTGTTGAGCGAGTATTGGATGAGCGGCTGCTCGGCCAACTCCCTCTTGTAGTTCGCTTGGATACTGTCGACAAGCGATTTGACTGCTTCCTTGACAGATGAAAGTCCAATCAGTTGCTGCAGTTTCTTCCAGGCCTGGCACTTCTGGAGAGCTTCAGCGGGTTCAGGACCTATAAGATCCTCCTTGGTGAAGAATAGATCGTCAATGTCCGGTTTTTTGGCTTTGCGTTCCCGCCTTATCCTGTTTGCCTGTCGTGTAGAGATGATGTCCAATGTGTTCTCGACCGTGCGTGCATTTCCGAAGCCTTCTTTGCCGCGACCATAGCCGATTCTCCTGGAGATTATGCGACAATAAAGCCCTTGGAGGCCATCCTCGCAATCCATGGCGTCATTGTACTTCTTGTTGACCTTGAGTTCGAAGATTTTGAGCAGTTCGTCGTCCGTATAGTCCTCGAACTTCATCTCAACCGGAAATCGGCTGGGAAGGCCTGGGTTGTGGGCATAGAAGCTCTCCATCTGCTTGTTGTAGCCGGCAAGCACGAACACAACCTTGCCCCTGAGGTTTTCGATTTCGGCTAGGAGATAGTCCAACACGCTCCCGCCGCCAGGGTTGTTACCAGATGTGAGCTGATACGCCTCATCGATGAAGAGTACTCCTCCACCTTCGTTGAGAATCTCCTCAATCAGCTTCTTGCAGCCGTCCACCCTTAGATTCGCCAACCCTGCGCCTGTGGTTTCCTTGAAACATTGTCCAGGAATTACCCCCACATCGGACAGGAACTCGGCGTAGAGTCGCGCAACAGTGGTTTTCCCTGGAGGATCTGTTAGAACGTGTATATCTCCAGATGGGCAACAAGAGAGAACTAACCTGTGCCGGGATTTCCCAGCATGGAGCAGCTATAACGTTCCTTGCTAAGGGAGATGCCTTGACGAACGGCCGTGTCGACCTTGGACTTGATGTCGAGGAACTTCTGTTTGACCTCTTCCAGCCCTATCATGGACATGAGCGTGTCCATTGGCTTACTGGATGCCCCTTCAAACTCCTTGAGATAGTTCCACTCGCCCTCCGCGGTATCAGGAAGGTCGCCAAGCGGATCTTGCTGATCCGCCTCTTCTCCTATGTTGGTCTTCTGCTCCGCCCGACGCTTGGCCTTCTCGGCAACCCGGCGTGTTATCTCGACCCGTTGTTTTGCTTGTTCCTGTGCCCGTATCTGGGCATCTTTGAGGGCTGCAAGCTCCTGGCAGCGCTGTTCCAGTGTCTGCTCTCTGATCTGCTCGTCTGACAGATACTTGTTGAGCCGGCGCTGATGGTCGAGTTCGTCTTCCACCTCTTGGAGTTTCTTGCGGTGGGCTTCTTCTTTGCGCAAGCGATCTTCTTCAAGCTGGAGGTCTCTCTTGATCCTTCGTTCTTGCTCTTTGTCCTCTTTGATGCACTCACGGCAGTTATCCTTCTGTCTGTCACAGCTAACATTGAGCTTGTGATTCCTCTCGCACGTCTTGACGATGATTTCATGGCATGGAGCTTGGCTGTGGTCAATAACACGATGGCAACGGGATTTGCACTTGTGGGTTCCGCATTTGAGTAATGCGTCACTAGCGATACAGTTAGCAGGGTAGAGCGATCAATGTATTCGAGGAGTAGCACTTACCACGGCTCCGTACATCCTCCATCAGGACAGAACTTCATGAAATCGATGGGTTCCTTCAAGAGAGCAGTCTTTTCGGGGTGCTTTTCACACCTGACAGGAAGGCCATCGTATAGATGATTGCGGCTTTTCATCAGTTCAAAGAACGGACGCCAGGTCGGCCCTCCCTTCTTGCTGCTCATGAAGGTGCTCATGTTGCCGATCAGCACCAGGCAGTTCCTTGCTCTGGTAACAAGGACATTCAGACGCTCCGGAGCTGACATAAAACCGATATCACCTGACTCATTGCTCCGTGTGAGCGAAGCAATGACAATGTCGTTTTCTTCGCCCTGGTAGTTGTCTACTCCGCTGTTAGCAGCTGCAAAGTTTGTGTAGGGAGCATGATGACAACAAAGAGGAATGTTTGACGTCTCTGGATGTCTCAATTCCCACAAGATGTAAAATCGGAAGCCAACTCACCGATCGTGGATACACGAAGGGGCTTCTGATCAACCTTGGCAGCTGCCTTACTCAGAAGACCAGCCTTCAAAAGTTCCAACTTGTCCATCTCACTCAGTGCCGGATCGTGCTGGTTCTCCCGTAACAGATCTTGAAGAACTCGGAGCTGCCCTAGATACGGTGTGAGGATGACAAGTTTGTCAGCAGAGTAGCCTTGCTGGCCAAAGAACTTGATGCACTCTAGCACCATTTGAGCTTCAAACGTGTTCTTCTTGCTCTCTTTCACTCCGGGATCACGGCGTTCTCGGAGGGCCTTGTCAGTGTCTTCCAGCTTCCCATGATTTATGAACACAACGTGGTCTTGAAGCCCGCGGATCCGCGGTCTGCCACTCGTCTTGGGACCATCAAGTAGATCCGGATAGGTTAACACACGCGGTATCATGGAGATCTCCGGGACCATGCGATGTTGCTTCTGCAGTGTAGTATGAGGTGCACCCTGCATAATGAGCCGTTCGAACAGGGACCGGTTCAGATCATAGCCGTCACCCTTTTCCACAGAAAGAGCGTAGTTGTTGATCTTTGGTCGGAGTTGCTTATGGTCACCAATGAGAATCAACTGCTTCACTGATGGGGCAAGGGCGGTGAGTACGTGACTCTCCAAGATCTCGCCTGCTTCCTCGACTAGAATCACATCAGGTGTTGCGGCCCGGATGAGACTCGAATACTTGGCAGCGCCCGTGGTGGTACAGCCAATAACTCGCTTCTGGCGCATGGTATGTGCATCCGCGTCATTGAACTGGGCATCGACTTTGCTCTGAGCCTCGTTGTATTGCCGTGCAAGCTCCTCAATGGTCGCCAGGCGCTCTTCAATCAGTTCTTTGGTCCACCTATCCAGGTGGCTTTGTCGCTCAGGGAGGGACATTTGCCAAACAGCATGTGAAGTCTCGGGAATTTGCATCTTGAAGATGCCGGGGTCTTCTCCTTTGACCCACCGCTGAAAGAGATAGTCCGGTCCTACCTGCTTTCCCTTTTTCCCTGTACGCTTCCAGCCACTGTTGTCAGTGGGAACAAGAAGAGCTTCGTAAAAGGGGTGCGGGTCATCTAGGAATTCAAGGTACTCGGAGACCTCAGCCCAACCAGCGTGAACCTTCCCATAGGTTCTAAAGGCGTTTTGAAGCTCCTGGGCGGAAGATGCAGCTCTGGCCCTTAGAAGATCGATCATCGTCCAAGCATCCCTTGTACGCCGGTAACCACCCTTTTGTTCCGAAAGAAGGAGTGGACCCGTTCTGAGTGTGGACTTGGCCTTGGCTCCCAAGCGGACGATATCCTGCTGCGGGATTTTGACGTCGAGTAGGTCCTCTAGAAATTGGTCAAGGGCATGGTTTGTGTAGCTGAGGACAAGAATGCGCTGCCCAGCTTTGTGCAGATATTTGGCAATCTGTGCACCAATGAACGATTTTCCCGTACCTGTATATAAAGCATCAGCATATGTGTCTGTACTAGGGTCGGTCTGTTGTTGACTCAAACGTACCTGGGGGGCCCTGAATGAGAGTTATCGGCTTGGTCAAGGCATGGAGTAACGAATCAAGCTGGGCCAGATCGACAGTGATTTCATCATCTATGCGCACAGCTTCACCCTTGCCCATGAGTATTTTCGAACGTGTTGACTTGAGTCCCGATACGAAAAACTGCAGTTTCGAGACCCCGGCGAAGGACAAGCTGGCACCTGATGGATTGATGAGAAGGTCTTGCAATGGAAGCTCTGTTATCGCTTGCAGGCCAGCTAAGACAGGCTCGTAGGCAAACACGGGCGTGTCAACCAAGGTAAACTGAACAACGTCCTGAGCGTTTGGCAGTTTAAGCGCCAGCAATGCTCTTTTGAAGCCGCTGGGGTCGGCAAATTGAAGGCATACGATGGGTGGAGACTGAAGAAGGAGCTCATTGTTTCTGTCTCGATCAACAAACGCAAAGGCGATGACTTCTTTCCCTCGAGTCAAAGCACCGAACGATTGATGTTTGAGGAAACCTGGATTGTCCTTGAGGAATTTCTTCAGCTTTTCTGGTTCCATTTTGTTGAGAAACCCTAAGCCGTGGTAACAGCGAACCAGGAGGGTGCACGGCTTATATCGCGGCCCTCTTCCAGATGGATTTGTATCCGTGAGTGACAGAGCCACGGGTTGCAGCTTGCCAATGGTGAGTAAAGACTTCTTTGCCTTTTTGGTGTCCATGGCGACCTGGAGGTCTTCCCGTAGTTCGGCCAGCATGTCCTCCCTTAGCAAACGGAACTGGTTGTCCAGGTGAATAGCCGGGCGTCTGTCCAACGGGCTCTCGGCGACTTCAAATGCTGTGCGATAGAAGGGCTGTTGAGTCGACAGGAACTCATCGGTAGTAGGATAGATGGCAATCTTCCTGAAGGCATCAGAATCATTGTCATGACGCCCGCCCGGACCATTGGCCTGTACGGAAGGTTTGGACGAGGATCGGAGCTGCAGGACCTTTTCGATGCGATACCCAAGCTCACGAGCAGCATGGTCTTCGGATTTTAGGAGGCTCTTGTCCTGGACGATGGCCTGTACCTCCTCCAGAACGTCAACCTCGGCCTTTTGAGGGAGCGAGAGGAGCTCTAGGGCAAGCCATGCAAATGGGTGGACCCTATCCGGGGGCAGCTGATGGCCATTGAAGAGCTTCACGAGGGCTTTCCAAAGGGTGGGTGGATTGGCGATAACGACAAGCAGTTGGGCAAGCAATTCGCCATCAGCCAGGGATTTGATGCCGGGGTCAGACAAATACTCCAAGAACGGGAGGGTGTGTGACAGGATGAAGGATTCAGACAGGTTGCTCCGGACAGAGTTTCGGACTGCATCTAGACCGGCTGGATGAGAAACGATCATCTCGACGCACGCGCTTGGAGGCTCTTGACATCGTACAGCTTCAAGGAAGAGTTGTGCATCGTGAGAGCTGTTGACCGGGCGCTCGCCAAAGACTATGGCCTTGAAAATGGTCTTGAGCCGTGTTTGGCGTATGTTTGACGCCATATTGTTGCTGGCGCGGATGCTGAAAGGGGGATCAGTCTAGAAGATGGACGTCTTTGACGGCGTGTTGAAGCAAGTGGACTTGAAATGACGGGCGATGTAGTGTCTGTTCGTCCAAGTAGGGGGATGGGGGAAGTGCTAGAGCTGGAGAGGGTAAAACACATGTATGAATAGGGTTGAGGAGGATCTTAAGGGACTTGAGAAGCTCTGGATATCTTCAACAGGCAGGCATAGCCGTTACCAGCACCGAAAACTGTGATTGGCCTTGCTGGATATGTAAATCCGCCCAACACTCAAGTCCTAGAGCAAGCAGGAGGCCCAGGTCTCTGTAAACGGTCGAGTGGTATCGAAGTCGTGATCACGGCGCTTCGAGCCCCGTATCGGGGGCTTACAGGACGATGATGCATGACGACCAAGACACCCGACGGAAGGGCAGACTTTCCCGCGAGGATATGATGGCCATCGAATCAGGCTGTCTGTACTGCAAACGGGCGTTGGTTGAGGATTGCGATGTATCAACAAGGGTCGATGCGCTGGCGGTTGGCCTCCCGCATGGAGAGGCATGTCGTGCACCATGGTCGTGATTCGCGATTGTGGTATTTGGGGACGCAGAGCGGGAGCACGATAGGGCGACGGGACCAACAGGAACATCTCGAGAGGCTGAGCTTTGGAGGCAGTTTCATCGATGGTCGTCAATCTGGCCGCCATGCCGAATGCAAAAGGCCCAGCCGGTCCGGAGGTTGACCAGTGTCTGGAGGCAGACGCGGAGGCAGACGCGGGGGAAGATGGTCGGGCGCCATCAAAACTTATCTCAGCGCTCAGACCTCGTTACTGGGCGTTACGGAAATTTTCGTTTTGGGTGGTAATTTTGACATGCGCCCATGAGGTCTGAGTTCACGATGCAGTCGGGTTAGGGATCTGCACACAGAAGTACCTCCACCAAAATTCACCTCTATATAAAACAACCACCTTTCGAATTCAAATGACCAAAACTTCCTCGGAGGTAGAGTTTTAAGCTACCTTTCCAATGATACCACTTTCATTAGGATGGAGGCAAGAAAAGTGGTTGCCCTGGTGGCTATCCTTAGAAGCAAATTTCGTGTCTAGATAGGTTGAAAAGGATGGCCATTAAAATGACCACTTCTCTCCCCTATATCCTTATAAAAATGGTACCATTGGAAAGCCAGCTTCCAATTCTACCTCTGAGGAAGTTTTGGTCATTTGCATTTAGAATGTGGTCGTTGGGTTGAAGAAAGTCTTCGAAGTACTTTTTTCATTTGTATGGGAACCCGTGTCTAGATAGCCACTTTTCTGCATCGAGAACTCAGACCTCTCTTTTGGGCGTTCTCAGTCAATACCCCAAATACAATGAAAGAATGGTAATATAGGTAATATTACGCCTTGGCGTTTACATGCCCGAAAAACAGGGAGGTCTGATCACTGAGATAAATCAAAACGCGGGGGCCTGTGCGTCAACCGGAAGTTAGCCGGTGCGTCCAACCGCTGTGTGACAACATTACCCCACTGTATTTGGCCCCAGATAGCGGCCCGTTGTTGACATCCAAGGCAATTTTAGTGGATGACGGTCGCCGAATCAGCGGCCCGGGCTAGCATTGCGAGGCGTTTTCTCTTCTTCCGCAGTCGGTTGGCTGCTGATGGCACATGCAAGTGAACGTCAAGGGAAGGCCTCAAACAGAGGCAGACCGGGAGATGATGTCGTGGAGCGCGCACAAGAGGAGTCATGAGGCTTGATGTCGAGGGAAGTTGTTAAAAGGAGGAGGATGGGAAGAGTGCAAAGAGTTGGAAGTGGAAGGAAAGGACGTGACAGACACTGCACAGTCAGCACCCTTCCTCACTTCGTTCTTTCCTCAGCAACTCAAAGTTGCCATCATCACTGCAGAGCACTCATCCATCACTCTTTCCTCCTTGACCCAATACCGGTCAAAAGCCCATCATCATGTCTTCCTATTGGGAACGAAAGGCCCAAGCGTACACTTCCCAAGGGAGCAAAGGGAATTATTATTACAACAACAATTCCGGCAAACGAGCTTCCTCCACGCCGGCAACACCACCACCGCCGCTCGGACCACTCATCAAATCCATCCGTGTTAGCGACCTTGACGATGCTTCCACCCAGTACCAACACTCGACTACCATCGAAGGATGCGAAGCTGTCGCGTCCTACAACTGGCTAAACACCAGTTTGTCCGAGCCTACCATTCTGATTCCTGGTTAGTACTCCCTGCTTTTTTCCTTTACCTCCCGCCATCTTGTCCTAAATGCAGCCACCGTCACGGCGCTATCAACACCACCACTTGCACTAACACTTAGACCCACCTCAAAGGCAAGCTCCCCCTCTGGACGCCTCCCTCCACAGCCCCTCAGCTCGAACAAGACAGCGGCACCTTCTACCGCGACCGCAACGCCGCTCGATATCCTTACCATCCCTATGAGCCGGCCATCGCCACTTTGCTGCGGACCAAGCCTTCGCTTGTCCCCGATCTTGACATCGTAGCATGCGGCAGCACACTCGGCAACTTGCTCCGCTTTGTGCGCGGGCAGGACAAGACCTTCCGGTTCTTAGTCGAGAAAGTCGGCAACACCATCTTCTTCATCCGCCGGGAGAACTCCCCTAGAGAGGAAATCCCTGATGTCAGAGGCTACGGCCACACATTTCCCAAGAAGTACACCACCTGGGAAGAGGATGCAAAAGGATCCTGGGCGCATCAAAGGTTGATCACCTACCTGTTTGGCGGGTTGCGATTCCTGGTGAGGTTCGAGGCCGATGGGTATCTCAGTGAGGATGATTTGCCAAAGGCCAGTCCGACCCCAGCCGCTAAGGACAACCCCATCACCAGTGTGGAAGAGCTGCTAGCATTGGTCGCAGAGATCGATGTTGGTGACATCTCGGACATCGTGGAATTATTTAAGCCCGTTAAGCCCGGTTACAAGGGCAAGAAGCCAACCACGGCAGACACCCACTTGAACGATTCCACCTCATCTTCCTCCATTCCGCCATCCATCCCCGAATCTTCAACGCCTCCCCCACCCCTCACCATCCGAACTAGCGGGCCTGACGGCAGCTCCCCATCCCCCATTGTCCCCCAAGCACAAGTCTTCGACCTCAAGACCCGCTCCATCAAGGCTCGTGAGAACAAGAACACCCTCGAGGAAGAACTCCCTCGCCTCTGGGTCACACAGATCCCTAACTTCATCCTCGCTTACCACACCCGCGGCAGGTTTCTGCCTCATGACATCGAGATTCGGGACGTGCGCCGCGATGTCCAGCAGTGGGAGAAGGAGCGGAGTGATGATAAGATACTGGCGAAGTTGGTGGCGGTGGTGAGGAAGTTGGTGGGAATGGTTGGGGATTTGGAAGAGGAGTGGAATGTGGAGGAAGTGGAAATGGATGAGGACGAGGGGGATGCGAAAGTGGATGGAGATCGGGAAGTCGACTCCGGTGAAGAGGATGAAGATGATGAAGATGATGTCCAAAAGGGCAAGGAAGTGAAATCCACAAAAGGAAAGACCAAGACTGCAGACCATGAAGGTGACAAACCAGCCACCAAGACACCAACACCCGTCAGAATCGAAGTAGTCCACCGCTCCGAAAACCTCGGCACCCTCGAAATCCGACACCAAGGTTGGGAAGAAGCCACCTCTAAAGATAAAGGGGGCGACGGTCGGGACGGCGTACTCTCCTTCGCACTCAGGAAGGAATGGATCACTGCTCAAACGGGCGCCAATAAGAAGAAAGCACTAAGCAAACCCACTTTCATAGACGACAGCATTAAAGATGAGGAGACCTATAATAACCCCAAGTCGGACCGCAACAAATATGACTCTGATTCCAACAGCGAGGACGACTACGACTTCGACTACCACGCGCGTGCTTGGTCACCTTCTGATTACTACTACGACAGGAACGACGAGATCCATGTCTTGGAATAAACGGCTTGCTCGTCTCTTCATTGTGGGGACTGTGGGCGGTGCGATCACTCATTATTTTGTACTTTTTCCGTGTCGTATCTGGTTTTTGGGAAGTGGGAACTTGGAAGTCGGACGAGGCAAGGGAGGATTTTCACGGCGTGTTCGTCGGAAGATTGCGGGTATTTTGCGGTCATCGCAGTTATTAATGGGTTTTCTTTGTAATTTTCAAGAAGCAGGCTTCAGGTATTTTCCAGCGGTTACGGGAGAGCCTGCATCGAAGTCCTCGACCGCTAGCACAAGTTCCCGTCACATCCAGGTCATCCATTGATCATTTTCTGCTTCACTCCGTCTCCAATCTCTTCATTCGTTTGCCGAGCTGAATACCATGAATCTTCAACCTTTCCAGTACATGTTTTGATGTTTGGTAACAACCCCATCCTTGTCCTTGCGCTTTCTCGCTTCCCTCGCCCTCCCGGTCCATCTGTAAGGTATCTTCATTCCTTCCCCGCTCTCGTCCTGGAGAGCGATTCTAGCAAACAATGGCGACACCAGCCTTGGTTCCTGTCAGATCGGTCTTTCGAAACCCCGACACTATCGTGTTATTCGGGAGGGTCTTGTCATCTTTGACGCATGTGTCCAAAATGGCGCCGAGCGTCTGGGCAACGCCCTGGCTGTATGATGTGTTAAGAGCTTCTTGTTAGCCGAAGCAACTCTACCAGACTTGGGGGGGTTTGATCGCAGGCAGATCGCAACAGGTTTGCACCTACCAAGTTGTATATCCATTTGGGTCCGAAATCCACGGGCCGTTGGGACTGTATGGTATGATATATGAGCCGTTAAACGCGCAATGCACGGGGACCTCCTTGTCCTTGAATTCACCCTCACAAATCATCTTGTGGGTAGAAGGTGGTTTGTTACACGGTTGTTGTCCAAGGCCAGCCAGCTGAAACATACACCCAACAACAGACGGAACCTGTTCCGATACCCATACGTAAGTCACAACCACTCATTCCCGTTAGAAAACTTCTGAATACACTTACCCAGACCGGGTACCAGCCAGTGGTACATTGCACCTGACTATCCCAACGCTTCTCGGGTCCAGCAGCAGGCGAAGTATCGCTGGTCGAAGAATCACGGTACGCTTGCCAGGCTTGCTCGGGGGAGAGAGCGGTGTCGGGGTTGGCGCTGATATCGTCTACCCATCTTGCGAAGGAGAAGTGCTGGGTGGCCTCGGCGCCAACTTGGTTGAGCAGCAGGCTAACGGTCACGAAGGGGAGGAAGAGTGTAAATAGATTGGTGAAGTGGACCATGACTGGTAACCGGCAATAGAAATGACGGCGAGCGGAATCAACTTGGGTGAATGGTGATGTAAAACGAGGCTGTTTAAGTTCTTCTTACTGCTATGATGTGTAAGGAGATAAGAGAGGGCTGGGTTGGCGTCCCTTCAGTATTTCAAGTATCCGAGGCCCCTGCTACCTCTACCATGACGTGGGCAGGTGACTGTCAACAAGCAACAAACCAAGCCAACCAACACATGATGTTGGGACTTGAGAAGGGATGCTCACTTGTACCATTGCCAACAAAGCCCTATTGCAGACAACTGCCCGGTCTCCAACCTGGACGGTGAGTCAAGTATGAAACTTGTTGTATTATCCTTGAAATATCATCGCAGTATCCACTACTCCGTCCTTAAAACCGGTATCATTACCTCTGGTCTATCCCGACCATCTGTCGCTTGCATCCATATCCCATGAACGATCAAGTCGGTCCTCCCCAGCCTTAGTCCGAATCACTCGAGGAGTCGGAGCCGCTGCCACGGTGCTTGTCCTTCTTGTGGTGCTTGTCCTTCTTGTGATGCTTATCCTTCTTGTCCTTCTTGTCCTTCTTGTCCGTCTTCTTCCCCTTGAGCCTGTAGCAATTGTTAGTCAGCATCTTGCCCTTTGTTGAAGTAATGTCCCCCAGAACTGGCCCAACCGCCGTAGTCAAACCAAACGGCAAAACGACACAGGGTGGGAACAAAGAAACAAGCGCAAGACTTACTTATCCTCCAACAGATTCGCCGCAATCGCGCCTCCAACCGCGCTCACCACACCACCCAGGGTGCCCGCCCCACCAGCATGCGCCAACATGGCGCCCATTCCACCACCAGCCAGGGTAGCGCCGAGACCACGCTCACCGTCAGGGCCTACGGGACCTCCTGGGCCACCCTGACCTGGGTACTGCTGATGCTGCTGGCCGTAGCCCTGACCTTGGCCATGGCTCTGCTGGCTCTGATCGTGGTATTGTCTCTGACCGTCGTGTCCTTGTCCTCCGCCGTACTGGGGCTGGCCGTAGGGCGCTTGCCCCTGGGGAGTGTGAGGCTGGGGAGCATTGCCGTAGAAGGACTGGTTCGAGTAGTCTTGGGATTGTCCTTGATGTTGAGGAGGGGGTTGGTAGTGGCCGCCTTGGGGAGGAGAGGAGTAGGAGTTGTGCGAGTCTTGCTGGCCGCCGTAGGGGGGGTAGCCGCCCTGGAGTGAAGAGAACAAGATGTTAGCTATGCGGACTTGTGATGGTTCCATGCGCGGACTGTCATGAGCGGCCTAGGAGAGAATGGGAGCGACGCACCTGTTGCTGGCCCTGGTGAGCCTGGTACTGGGGAGCGGGTTGACCATGGCTGTAGCCATAGGGGTTGTTCTGGGGAGGCTGCTGGCCGTAGCCGCCGCTTCCGCCTTGCTGGCCTTGGTTGTAGTAGTCTTGCGCGGACATGTTGTCTGTGTAGGTATTCGATACGATAGGAAAAGATGTCGAGCTGCGTTGGTGGAAGGTGGAAGGAAGATGATGTCGAGGGAATAATTGATCGTGGGGTTGGCCGCTCTTTCAGTGATCCGTTACAGTGGACGTTCAGCCAAATGGGAGGACTCCGATGACGAATAGCCCCAGGGGACCACGACCCCGCCATGGGTCGAACTGGTGGATCCCCGAACCGTCCGGCTGTTTCATCTCGGCGATGCACACAGCGTGTCCACAGCCCGTTTGTTACATCATGGGGTGTGGCGCAGCTTGGCTCAGCCCTACGCTTATCCTCGAGTCCACGACACCTCAACGGCGATGCATTACGCGTACCGAGGTAGTTGTCACGGCTGTTTGTTGCAGCAATCATTTCTTCTTTGCTATCGTGGGGTGCTTGCCGGTTGAGGCAAAGAGGTCAATGACGACTTGTTCTTCATGATATTTGGGGGTGTGGAGGGACCTGGAAAGCGCAGCATGAGGTGTAAGGGCAAGAGCCAGTTGCAGCCACTTTCCCCAGCGGGAAAATGGCATGGGCATGGGCCTGTGAGTTAGGCGGTTTCCCTCTGTACTAACAGGACAAGGTGTAATTTCAATGGGACTTTGTTACTGAGGTGGCACTCATTCGATCCATCGCCATTCAAGTGGTTCCTTCCTTCTTCCTGCAAGAACATCTGGATCTTTGGTCACGATGGCTCTTTCCTTACCTCTACTCTACCATTGCAGCTTATCACAGCGAGGTAATGCCGGCCGCGAGAATTTTCTCTCTGGTATCTTTTGTGGCAATTTGTCCCTCGCACAACTTACCAATTTTCTAGATCTCCCAAACCTGAAAGCGGACTTTTTCCACCTTCGCGGTCCTTTCCCTTCAATTCGAGCTACCATGGAGTTCTACAGAAATTTCTTCGCCGTTTCGTCATCTCCTATTGGAGAACATAATTCTTTACATCCTTTTCATGTTTGCGATGCGTTTGGCTCCGACATGAACCTCATTCCTGTCCGTTGACGACCCTGGAAGCGCTCCCGTCTGATGTTCTCGTCTTCTCGATGTCCGGGCATGTCGGCCTCGCTCGCCGAGAGCTATATGAACTATTGCGCCCCTCGGAAGCCGGCAGACCAGGCTGGGCGCCTTTTGGTCCAATGCTTGACAGCGTTACAATCGGAACGGCGACGCTTTACCCCGCCTTCGTCACTGGTGCGCTGCGCGCATTCCAAGAGAACGACAGATTCATCACTCCTATTCTGACTTGCGGACTAAAGATCGCCTGGTATCTGCGCCAAGCCTGATCGTTGAGCTCTATCACAGCTTTCAGTGAACTCGCATCTACGAAGATGAACACCTCGCGTCAATGCGAATGGTGTGGTCATCCACCGGCCTCTAACGTTATCGGCGGAAGGCCCAGGAGCTCGTTGATTACCATGGCCGCAAACGCAGGCACATGCCTGACTTGTTCTATCATCTACGCAGGTATAAGAAAATACCTCTCCAACACATCACTGCCTGTACCAACAGACCTTGATGACTTGAGCCTCATTCTGGGCACGGAGTGTGCAAGCGGAGGAATGGCTGTAGTGATGTGGCAGTTCAAAATCACCGTGGAGCTGTCATTCTACTGCTCAGCAAGTAAGTCACTAGTTTCAAAGCCTCTCGCTGGTGATAAACTTTAAAACTGATGCTTCTGATAGAAACTTCGTGGATGTTCCACACCTTACCCTTTCTGGAAATTGGAAAAGAGGTCCCAAAGTCCACTTCTTCAGACGAAAGTTTCTCATGGGCGATTCAGCAGATTAACCACTGCAGGGACAGTCATCAGAACTGTAACTCATACTCAAGTGCCGCCGTTCTACCCAAGCGGGTTGTTTTCGTGGGTACAACGGCCGAACCTGCCCTCCGACTGTACGAATCCCAAGGCGAAAGCGATTCCTACGTTTGCTTGAGCTACTGCTGGGGTCATCGTCCTTTTCACCGTACTCTAGTCGATAATCTCGAGTCCCATAAAATATGTATCAAGCCTGATCATCTCCCCCCGACTCTTAACGATGCTATCGAATACACCCGCAGACTCGGAGTCCGCTATATCTGGATTGATTGCTTGTGCATTATCCAGGATTCCCTTCTCGATTGGCGAGAGGAGGCGGGAAAGATGGCGTCCATCTTTCAAAAGTCGTTTCTCGTCCTATCCGCCACTGGCTCCTCCGGCGCCTATGAAGGCATTCATGCCCCTTCTCCATCCGACTACCACACATTCGCCTTGACAGTTGACACCAAAACAAATGAAGTCTTTAACTCCGATGCAGCTGATCAGGCTAACCTCCCGATGACAACGAATGCTACAGAGATAATTTACGTTCGCCGCGCATATGCTCATGTCAAACCAGGGACTTCAAGCTACGCCAATCAGTTTCCAATGCTCCCGACTCTCAAGCGTGGCTGGATTTTCCAAGAACGCTTTCTCTCTTCTCGTGTCCTGCACTTTGGGCCCCACGAACTCTACTTTGAGTGCCTAGAGGATTCGGCCTGTCAATGTACCGACCATAACAACTCATCCCCGGACCAGGAATTTGGTGAGGTATATGAGACAACACCACCGGAAGCGCGTACGCAAAGATTCCAAATCCATAGGACTCTCCATGAAACCAAGCCGAAAGCATACTACGACCCATTGCTATGGAGGACAATGACCCGCAACGAATTAGTGTTTGTGTGGCATAGACTGATTCACGACTACACGAAACTGGAATTGACGTATGAGAAAGATTTGTTTCCTTCCATTTCTGGGTTAGCGAGGGAGATGAGCCTTGCGCGTGCAGCACGAGACGCTGATGAGGACATGGAACAAGGGACAGTGTATTTGGCTGGGTTGTGGAAAGATAGCCTGGTGCGAGATCTGTGTTGGATGGTTGATTTTCGGAGTATCAATTTGTTCAGCGATGACAAAGATGAGGTGAAGAGACTCAAGGCATGGTCAGACAGAGCGCTTGAATGGCGGGCGCCAACGTGGTCTTGGGGCTCGGTCAACGCACCTGTGGAATTCCTGCATCAGAGAAATGATCTTAAGGACTTCTTTGAACCTTTGTGCGAAGTACTTGATGTTTCCTGTACTGCGGCTGGATCGGATGAGATGGGTGAGCTGATCGCAGGGAGGCTGGTACTGCGCGGGCAGCTCTTGCCAGCAAGGGTGGCACATTCGCGTTGTAAATTCCCTCAGGAAGACGCACACCGACTTCCATGGATGATTCTTAGCTTGGACTTAGGGGTGGTGGTTGAGAATTTTGTGCAGCACCTGTTTGTTGATGACGGATGTCAAGATCTCTTGAGGCTTTTGGATGAGGTGGAAGCGGGTGGTGATCGGCCTATGGTTTACTGTTTTTTGCTTGGGATAACAAAGGCATTAGCCCGGCAGGAAGATCCGGTCTTTCTGCTGTTGAAGAAGGTCAAGGGACAATCAGAGGAAGAAACAGGACAAGACGTATATCAACGGTTCGGAAGGCTTGAGCTGACAGGACCTCCTCGCCGCCTGGATCAAACATTGTGGCAAGACAGATTCGGAATATTTGGGGAAGCTAAGGAGGAGGTTGTTACGATCATCTAACTGGTAGACCTTCGGACCAGAGCGCACTTAGGCAGAGCACAGGGTCGGTAGGCTGAGGGCGCAGAGGAAACAACAACACGCAGTCACATATAGGCGGATGAGACCTGTTCGATGTAAGGAAACACGGAGTAAGGGAAGCGACACTCATAGGACAACCAATCAACTACGAACATGTCGTTCCGGAAGCTCGTGCTCACAAACGGATCGGAATAACGGCAATATCAAAACTGAGGATATCTCTACGAACATTCAACGATGAACGCATTCTGAACAAAGCATCATGCTAAAACAATCGTGGCAGACCATCAAGGTACCCAGCACCTCATATGCTCCTCTCCACAAGTCCCCACAAAGGCAACCAACTGCCGATATCACCATGTCAATAAACCCCAGAAACAATGAAAAAAAAGAGAAGCATATCATGACCCACGCATTGGCACACCAAGCACTGTATGAAGAAAAAAAATCACAAAAAAAAGAAACGATCCGGATGGGACTCGAACCCACAACCTCAGTCTTATCCTCCCGTAATTAGGAGGACCACACGATACCATTTCGCCACCGGACCGCTTGTTGTTGTTGAAAGTCGATGGGGAGGAAGATCTTATGAATGCCGGAGTTTTGGAGGTGGGTGGGGTGCATAGCAACACAACAACATCGCGGGCCAGCACAACCGCGGCTGGATTTGTACTATTGAATTACCAGACTTGAATTATGCCGACCGCTGTTTGTCGCGGGCATTTACACAAGGAACGACAAAACGATCGCTTGCAATACAACGACACATTGATATTGAACACATTTATCTTAGCGAAGGACGATGTAAGTGTTAGTGCCCCTTCTAACTACAGAGGTGTATAGGCGTAGTGTACTAACGAGGACTTTAAGGATGTCTCCCGTCAGCGCATCTCAACTCACCCGTCAGCGCATCTCAACTCACCCCCCCCCCCCCCCCCCCCCCCCCCCCCCCCCCCCCCCCCCCCCCCCCCCCCCCCCCCCCCCCCCCCACCCCCCCCCCCCCCCCCCCCCCCCCCCCAACACACAAACCCCCTCGCAGTTCCGCGCTGCTAAAACGCTTCGTTGGTCCTCGTCCCGGCGCCCGTGGATATCCATCATCCGAGCTTCTTCCCAAATCTGCGCCAGGATTTTCATCTTCCAGTCTGCTTGGAAAAATGCCGAATCGCCTCGTCCAGTGATCGTTCTTTCTGTATGGGGACGGCGTTGCCGTTTTGTTTCGATGCTGATTCTGATGTGGAAGGAACAACACAGAGAGGCGCAGTTGCAGTTTACCTCCAGGATAGCGGGTGGTTTTCGTTAGGAACGTTAACAGGAGTCATGCAAGGCTTGGCTGTTTCCAGTTAAGAAAACTATCCGATCAAACATGTCACCGGGTGGGTGCCTGTCCCCACTCACAATGGGTGTGGCTGGCTGTAGTGACACCAATTTGCTGCCCGGGCTGTCATGCCAATTTTCACAGCGTCCATTGTCCAATCCATGTTCTCCTCTTAATTTTCCACATTGCCCATTGTCCAATCCATCTTCTCCTCTTCAACTCTTCAGCTGTAATCAACAAGAGGCCTCATCGACAACTTGTCCTCGGCGGACACTGGATTTGCTCTTCGCCATTTCTTTCATTGAGGCTGCAAAGGCTTCATGATGTTCTTTCCCACAGCCGACAGTCGTGGCGCATTCCTTGTGGTGTACTCGGCGGACTCGGGGTGATGGGCTTTTCCTCTGCCTTCTTGACCGAACATCTCCACGGAGCCTCACGGTGACTCCCACGCAGTCATTAAGCATTCTAGACACATTGAAGAATACCGGCCGACAACATGTCAACACCATTATTGGCCGTAGGGCTGACCGGTCATGGACTACCGGGTAGCGCGGATATGGAAATTAGGCAGGAGAAGGAGACCGGGAGCAAGAAGTGGAAGATCAAGCTCAGGAATTTCCACAGACCACCACGCATCTTCTCGCCAACCAGTGCACGCAGTTGACGGTGTTGAGCAAGATGGGCGATATGGGATCATAAGGCGACGACGAGGCATTCACGGCATTCTCGATGCTGAGTATTTATACGGCTCGTTTCCCATGGAGATCTCTTCTGAAGCTGCTCAACAACATCGCCTAACGGACTTTCCTACTCGTCTTCAAACCTAACATGGATGAGAAGCAAGTAACTGCACGCCGCCAGCGGGCCTGCGAAGAACCGGTGTCTGCGACTGGTTTTACGGTTTTGTTTGAGCCCCTGGAGCCTTCGATTGAGTGCGCCTTCTCCCCTCGAGCTCCCCTGTTTGTGTTCTACACCTAACCTTTATGTCGTCACAGTGTTGTGTTTGTTCATGGATTCACCGGTCACCCTGAGAAAACATGGACGCACAAAAAGGGGGTCATGTCGTGGAATGTGGCTCCATCCGACCCCAGCGAGCCTCCCTCCAAGAGACGAAGAATTGCCTCCTTCCCAAGATCCTGCGGCCCGGCAAGAGAGAAACAGGCTCCAGTCTATTGGCCTCGCGATCTGCTTCCTGACACCTTACCGAACGCAAGGATTATGACCTACGGCTATGATACTCACTTACGCCATCGCTTCCAGGGCCCTGCGCCCAAGAGTACCGTCTACGACATGGCCTGGAACTTCCTTTTACAGTTGGAAGCCGAACGCCGCGTCTGTTCATCCAGGCCTCTTCTCTTCGTCGCCCATAGCCTTGGTGGTATCCTGGTGAAGGAGGCACTCCGGCGCTCCGAACGTTGCAAGTCTAACCATGCACGACTAAGAGACGTGTTCACCTCAACCACTGCGCTCATGTTCTTTGGTACCCCCCATGGAGGAGCCGACCCTCGGGGAACCCTTCATCGAATTATCGAGACAGCTATTCGTGGACTTGGCGTTTCTGTTAACGATAACGTCGTTGACACCCTGCTAGGGAAATCCGACAGACTTGAGGAGCTGCGAAGCGAGTTCAATCCTATCGCACAGGAACAAAAGTGGGCTGTATATTCGTTTCAGGAGGAGGTCGGTGTGCCCTTGTTATTCAACAGAAAGGTGAGCATGCTATGACCGCTGACCCCATCAATGATCTCTATCCTCACCTGACTCACTCCAACAGGTTGTTGAAGACACCGCATCCTGCCTTCTCATTGACTCCGAGACGAAGCAACACATCAGTCGCAACCATATGGACATGTGCCGCTTCAGTGGCCATGACGATACTGAGTACAAGAAAGTGGTTCATACGATCCGATATTTGACAGCCCACTCATTGGTCGCACGATCAAATACACCGGAAACGGTCTCCCTCGTGGACTCACAAACCACACTGTCCACCTACTCGGCAAAGCATCAGCTCACAAAAGAAGACACCAACACTTTGATCGGAAAACTGAGATTTCCACAGATGGATGCTCGCCAGATGGGGGTCAGACGTGCCCACTCCAGAACTTGTACATGGCTGCTCAAGTCCACACAGTACGAGGACTGGCTTAATGATGGAAAGCTCAACGACCATTGTGGGTTGCTGTGGATGAAAGGAAACCCAGGAACCGGAAAGTCAACCATCATGAAGTTTGCTTATCACAAGTTCCGCGAATCTCGACTTGGTCAAGAAGCAGTTACCATATCGTTCTTCTTCCACGCCAGAGGGACCGAACTGGAGAAATCGACACATGGCATGTATCGTGCCTTGTTGGTTCAGTTGCTCGAAAGCATACCTCACCTCGCATCCGTCTTTGCGCTGGTGGGCTTGGGGTCGTGGAGCATCCGCAATGAAAACCTCTGGACTTTGGAATTGCTGGAACTGCTCTTCGAAAAGGCCGTCGAATCTCTTGGGAATTTGCCTGTAGTGTGCTTCATTGATGCCCTCGATGAATGCGAAGAAGGCCAAGTTAGGAAGATGGTGCGATCGCTGGAGCAAATCGTCACAGCAGCAAACCTCTCTGGGACAAGATTCCGGGTCTTCCTTTCCAGCAGGTACTATCCCCAGATCACCATGGGTGTCGGCCTGGAGCTTCTCTTGGACAGACAAGAAGGCCACGACCAAGACATTGACGCATATGTTGAGAGCGAGTTGAGGATTGGGAGCGGTGCTCATGCCGCAATCATTAAAGCTCAGTTGAAGGAAAAGTCACAGGGCGTCTTTATGTGGGTTGTCCTCGTAACCGACATCCTAAGCGCCGAGTTCGACAGAGGCCGCACCCCGCGACAGCTTCGACAGAAACTGATGGAAATGCCGGACGACTTGCACCAACTTTTCCGCGACATCCTCATGCGTGATCCAGGCAATCAAGACGACTTCATACTCTGCATGCAATGCTTGCTGTTTGCCCGCGAGCCACTTGACCCAGAACAGTTCTACTCGACGATGCAAATGGCCCGCAATGAGGATCTCGCCGGGGCCTCGAGGAAACGTCACCGGAGACGATCCACAAGTACATCCGAAACGTCTCAAAAGGCATGGCAGAAGTGACAAAGTCAGAGAGTCCTACTGTGCAGTTCATTCACGAATCAGTTCGCGATTTCCTCATGAAGGGAAATGGCCTCAGAGAGCTCTGGCCCGATCTTACGAAAAACTTCGAAGGGGAAGGTCACGACCGCCTGAAACAATGCTGTTACCGCGTTCTCATGTTCGATCTATCAAACAGTCCTTTACGCGAGAAAGTCAGGGTTAGTCCTGCAACTAGGGCGAGTACCGTGGCGGCGAACTCTCTTCGCGACCAGGCTAGAAGGAGGTATTCATTGCTCGGCTATGCTGTGCGTAACATTCTTCAGCACACCGAGGCGGCAGAATCAGGCAACGTTGATCAACGGCTGTTCATGGAGAACTTTCCTTTGCGCCGCTGGACCTTTTACCACTACGTCTTCGATGGAGTTCGGGCCAGTCGATATTCGCCCAAGACAAGTCTGCTCTACGTTCTAGCCGAGCTTGGTCTTACTACGCTTATCACGAAATACACCAGCCCTCAGAACTGTTTGGCCATGGAAGGCAGAAACTACCTAACCCCGCTGTTTGCAGCCCTGGTAGCCGGATTCAAACACGAAAGTACGATCAAGGTATTGCTAGAAGCTCTCTCTAGTCATGGTTGTCCGAACTCTCCTTCTACATCGTGGTATGAGCACTGGAAGTCGCAAAGCAGGCTTTGCTTCCGAGTAGAAGAGGCCAACAGATCATCCCCTGCCTTGTCAATTGCCGCTGCGCCCTTGGAGACCGGCAATGACATCTTGTTCGAATACGATCGTCGGGCAAGGTCGATGACTTCGTGGAAGGCGGTTCTCGTGGCTTGGTTCGTGCAGTCCGTATGGGACGAGCGGACCTCGTGAGACTGTTGGTGGAGGGGGGCTCCCATGTCAACATCCGGACTCAAAGCGGACTGATCCCACTCTGTCTTGCCGCTGCCAAAGGTCATGCCAACATTGTTTCATTTCTGCTCGAGAACGGAGCTGATACTGAAGCAAGGGACAACAAGGGTTTCACTCCACTAACGTTGGCGGCTCGAGGCGGTCATACTTCAATTGTCTCACTGCTTCTTGAGCACAAATGCGTCAAGGAGCCGACAGCGCTTCATTCAGCGGCGGAGGAGGGACATAATAATGTAGTTTCGCTGCTTCTTGACAGGAGCTACGATGTTGATGCGGTTGATCGGTTCGGTCGGACGCCCCTCATGTTAGCTACCAAGGCTGGCAAGACATCTACCGTCTCGATTCTTCTGGACCAAGGGGCGGGGTCAGATGGACAGGTCAGTACGAACCGCGACGCATTAGTTAACGCAGCGAGCTCTGACGGCTGAACAACACTGAGCTATACAGCAGAAGTCGGCTTCCTTGAAGTTGTACATAGAGGCACGAAAGCACGCCCCGTCAATTGTGAGCAAACACCAACAAGCAGACGCATATTATCCTCAAACTCCCACCAAACTAACCTCTATCTCATCACCAGGGCGCTCTCTACCACTGCCTTGGTCTCGGCTGTATTGAAGGCGTTCGCCTTCATCTCCCCGATTTGCAGCTGCCACGAGGGGCTGTTGAGTTGATAAGCCACCATAGCGGAGGTGGCAGCCGCATTCTCCTCCTCATACCATTTCTTATCCATCACCTTGAGCAACGTGTTGTGGACATCGGCCGCCAACTTCTCAGCCAGCACCAGGCGAACATCATTCAATCCGATGTCGGATCCCCAAACAAACACCTGAATCCTGTCTGCGGGGTCGGTTGTATCCTTTAACTTTCCCTTCCCATCCCGAGGCCACTGAACCGTGGCCGCCGGAACGTTCCTCTCCTTATCCTCGTCTTCATACTTGGTATACTGCCTCTTATACGCCACCTCTAGCCCTTGATCCGTTACACTGCCCAAGGAAAAATACTGCTGATGTGCGGGCAGCTCAAACCGCAGTCCATGCAGTCCATCTTTCAGGGGCGCGTCACTAAAGAATCCCAGCATGGTTTCTTTGTCAATCATGTCGTGCCGCAGCAGATACGGATCCCCGCTAGGCGCGCCCGTGACCTCAACCGAAACCTTGAGATCCGGGAACTGCGCAGCGACGGCCGACCGGAGATAGAATCCATACCTGGGAACGGCGGGATGATGGACCGTGGGATCTGTGAACAAGCGGTTGATGGCCTTCTTGATTGCCCTCCGCACGACATCATCCGTGATGGACACTTTCTGGTCAACCAGCCCTGGCCCGCCCTGATGGCCCAAACTCAGCGCACCGTCCAACGACGCATCAATCCAGTTGTGGTCAACGAAAAAGAAGCGCAGGCTCTCGCGGGGTACCAGGCTCTGATCAGGCATGAGGTAGTGCGACGGGACATTGACGAGGTAGTATAGGTCCAAGACAAAGCGGAGGACAATCATCCAGTCCGGCGAGCCGGGATCGTTGAGCTCGTCGTAGGGCGGCGTGTGCTTGTTCGTCTTCCAGCTTCCCCCTTCGGTGTCGGCAGCAAGGCTCTTAGCCACTTCAAAGGCCGCTTCCTCCACGGCTGCTTCGGTGAAGGGGTTGATGGAGGCGTATGACAAGTCAGGATGCGAAGCGCTCGCCGGCTGTACCCAGCGGGTCTCGTCGGCGGACCGCGAGATGGCGATGGTCTCGTTGATCAGGCTGTCAAGAGACTTGACGAGGTCCTCGCGCATGTAGCTCTGTCGCTGCGTGGCTTGCAACATCTTGCGCCGGGCGGTGCTGGTTGCTGGGTGCAGAATTTGATGGCGGACGCGCGTGAGAGAGATGGTGAAGGCGCGATCAGCCAAGGCTAGCGTGCGGCCTAGTGACCAGGCGGAGGAGAAGGTGATGTCCATCATCCCCAGTTTCTCGTCAAAGATGTTGAGGTCGGAGCCGGTGTTGGAGAGCAGATCCCATTTGAGGGGGGCGATGAGGTTGGGTGTTAGCGGGCCGCGGAAGAGCGCGGCGGTTGTTTCGCCTGTTGGCGTGATGGAGCGCACGAGGGTATAGCCGTCTTCAAGCCGGTTGAGCATGCGCTTGGCTACGTCGTCTAGGTGTTCCGATTGGGGCGGGATGATGGGTTTGAGCATGCTCGCTGTGCGCGCTATGTTGTCGAAAGCCTCCTTTACGTTGAGAGAATTCGGCGGGAGGCAGGTGTAGGACCAGCTGTAGAGGGAGACGAGGCCGACGCGAGAAGGCTGCTCAGGGGATGAGCCGGGTACCGTTTCGGGGAGAGGTAACGGCTTCAACGATTCGACGTTCTCAAGTGAGACGAGGTGAACGATCATCTGAGAAGCTTTGTCGCCGTCGAGGGGCCCGATGCGATTTGCGACTACGACGCCGAACTCTCGGGTCGTGTCGACCTCGTCTGAGTCGGCATTCGCCATATCCGTTGTGTTCATTCGCACGACATGGGCCAGGAACCGGTGTCGCGAAAGATCCGGATCACCCGGCTGCGGTTCCCCATTGTCATTGTAAGCCGCAAACAAGCAATTGAATAAGGACGCCTTGGGAAAGATCACGTTCGTATCGGGCTTGGTCGCCTGGTCGAGGTCGATCTTGTTGTCGAACGGGACCCTGGCTGTTCCATCCTTCAGCTTGACGAGGTCACCCAAGGGGACACGGACGCCATGGACTCCAACTGCTTCGGCAGAGGATCCTTGAGGCTGGTATGCGCAAAAATTCCTGCCTTCTCGGCGTCGTCCAGGCGCAGCTCGTCCGGGGAGAAGATCAAGAGCGCCATCCATGGCACGCGGTTTCTGGCATAGTCGTCTGGATGCTGATCCTCGGCTTGGTAGCTGCCGATGCGCTCCCATGGCAGCGTGCTGTCGTTGAGGACAATGTGCGGAAGCGTGTCGTGCGTCGCTTCGTGGCCTTGCTCGGGGTAGATGGAGTAGACTGAGTCGGCGGGCAGTTCGAATCGTCGCTCTACCGGGGTGGTATTGAGAATCTTGGAAGGGTCGATTGACGTTGAGTCTTCTCTTTTTGGCTCATCTTTCTTGAGCACGTCTTCTGAAATAATGGTCTGCTGAACCTGGATGGTGTATGTTGAGGGTGCCATTGTGGCCTTACACTCGTCTACCTGTGTTCCTCTCGCTTTGCTGTTTAAAGTGGTGCTGGTGTTATATGAAGAAGTTGCTCCCACTTCGACGGGAGGCCCCGTGAGGACCCGGCTACCTCAAATTTGGAGGACAAGGTAGCTGGTTCGGGATCAGGCCGCTGGGTGTTCCCTACGTGTACTTGTTCTTCGGGGGGGATTTTACGCTGTCTTTACCTCCCACCAATCGGGCATTGCGTGCTGCTATCCACCAGGAGCGCATTTCGAGATCTAGACCTCATCGTCGCCATGTGGCTGTAAGACTAGTGCCTCTGTATGCACGGCTAGACCGTTGCGATCACACTTTCAGCTCCACGTTTCCCCTTCCAGTGTACCTACCACCCTCCTACCCCGCTACCTTTTAATCGAATACCAAGACCTCCTCCAAACCCCTTCCCCTTCCCCTTCCCCTTCCCCGTCGTTGTTGTTGTTGTTGGGAGTGGTGAGTGGTGGTGGTTCAAGTTGCTAAGTTTGTGAGAGGGGGTGAGAGGGGGTGAGGGGGGGTGGTGATGGCTGGCTATGCCGGGGAATGAATTCATGAGGCTCTCGAAGATAGAGTGCAGAAACGTGTTGTCCTTGGAATAATATCGTGTTTTTGGCATCTTTCCACGAAAAGTGTTGACGGTTGCAAAAAGGCACCAACAAAAACCCAATGTTCGATGCGCAGTGCGCTGCCGATCCTGTTAGGAGAACAGCCCTGTAGCCACCAGTACGTACCTGTTGCACTACCACTTAAAGCAATTGCAAACACTGGCTGCCGTCAATGTGGGTGAGTCCAGGCACCACCTAACCGGTGACTGAGCAGGATAGTGCTCTTAACAGAAAAGGCACAGCATATGCGTGCAAATTGTTAAGCACTGTATTTGTGACTACTCGCTGCGGCTGGAGATAAACTGCTACTGCGCCTCGCTGTGTTGTTGTTTCTTTTTCTTCCCAACTTCCTCTTTTCTACCTGATCCAGGAGAGAAGACGACACAAATGCCAAGATCTTGCAATGGCTTCTCCTTCCACATCAAAACAGCGATGCTCGAGCCATCCAATTAATCATCATAATTCGAAATTTATCCTTCCATATCGCCCACCGTCCCTTCCTTGAGTCTTCCATCCATCACTGGCCCCTGCCGCAGATCATCGAGAACCCTGGTCACACCGGCTTTGGCCGGCCACAACCTGACTCCCGTCCAGACGACACCATTCGGCCCAGCACCAGCCCAACGATTGCGCTTTCCACCCAGTTCCTGCAAATCACAAACATGAAGATTAGCAGAAAGAAAAAACATTGAAAACTTCCGCCATTGAGCTGGAAACTGATGACAGGTGACTTACGCGACAAAAAGGAAACCACCCATTATCGCCGCCCATGTCCCCAAAACCCCCAAAACCCGAGTGTCGAACTTCATCCCGGTCCCCCACGAGGACGAATGCCGTGTTGCGGGTTCCAGTTGCTCTTGGGTTTTTTGGCTGGTACTCAAAGCGGCCGCAGAAGTAACGGTAACCAAACAAATCAAGAGCAAACCGAGCGGTAAGAGCCGAACTGAGACGGTTGTTTGGATAGTTCCCATCTTAGTCGTATGGTAGGGCGGACGACTGAGCTCTGCGTGGCGGCGCGGTAGTATCGTGACGGGACGGATGGGGATCATGGTGGAAAAAGTTCTTGAATCGATGGACAGTGACAGATTTGGAATAGGGTCTGGTGTGTTACGACTGGGGAAGGAGAAGGGAGAGAAACACCAACTGAAAGGGAGGAATACGCATTATAGGGATTGTTGTCGACTTGCCTGAGCCAGAAACGAAGTCCAGGCTCAGCCCTACCCGACGATATCTGACATCTCGCTGCTACCTAATACGCCACCAAATCCACGCATCCCAGACGAATGGAAACATCAGCCAACGAAACGGGCTGAGGGCAGTCTGACCTCTTGGCGACGTTGCCGGTTATGGACATCGGTCTCACTCAGCGGGCGGTTGGCACCCAAAGCTAAAATCTCACTCAGTCTCCAGACGAGCTGTATGACATTTAAGTGGCTGGCTGTCTTTCAGTCTGCTAAATCTAAATCTGATGTACGGATATTCTTAGTCAACGGCCTTTGCCCCTCATATTCCGGCGCCTCAGCTGCTTTCAGCTGGCCATCCGAGTTGGGGCGTCCACTGCCTCTCGACTGCCCAGAGGGAGGCATCCCGGGACTGAAACAGAACAGGCGCCAAATAAGAACTATTTACAAAGAAAACCATCGCGCCGTCTGATCTCCGACGAGACGGAAAGCCGACTCCGGAAAACAACCCTAGGCAGTGACTTACTCACTCCTCTCACCAACATCGGTACTCGTGATCACACGTTCCCACTGACTCAACAACTGCAACGTGTCGTCGCACTTTATCTTCATCTTCACAAACGCATCCTCTCCCAACGGCAATCTCAACTTCACAGGCCCATGCCCCTCATTCCGCAGAGAGAACGTCACAGGCCCATGATCCTCAATAAATGGAGAGAACGACTCATTGCGGACGACATCCATGATAATCTCAACAGCCTTTGCCGGGTCACCCCTCTGCTTCAAGTCCGCATTGGCAAACCAGCGCAGTATCGGCTCCGACGCCTCCTTGTAATCGTCAATCTGGGACACCTTGGCGACCACGTTGCCGGGTGACATCAAGTTGGTGCGGAACCTTCCTGGCTCGATGAGAAGGGTGCGGATGCCGAGTGGTTTGACTTCTTCGTGGAGTGCTTCAACCATTCCTGCATTATATCTGTCAGCGGACTGTTGATCAAATGATTTCTCAAAAAAAGTGCCATTCATCAAGAAGCAGAAAGGAAGAAGAACAAACCCTCAACAGCAAACTTGGACCCCGCATACGCTCCACCGAACGCGTCTCCCTTCCACCCCGACATCGAACTCATAAACACCAGCGTTCCGCTCCGGCGCCCTCGCATGTGCGGAAGGACCGCGTTGGTGACCTTCAACAGGCCGAAGACGTTGGTCTCGAATTGCTTGACGAAGCCGTCGTAGCCCAGGTCTTCCCAACCGCCCAGCGCTGCATAGCCAGCGTTGTTGACCAGGACGTCGATTCTTCCGTAAATCTTGATGGCATCTGCAATGGTCTCGTCCAGGGACTCCTGGGAAGCGGTGACATCGAGCTGGAGGACTGATACATCATCTTGGGCTTGGGCAACAGCGCGGAGATGTCCCATGTTGGGCTTGGAGAGGTCGCGGCCGGTAGCGATGACATAGTCGCCACGGGCGAGAATGGAGGGGACAAACTCGAGGCCAAAGCCGGAGGAGCAGCCGGTGATGAGCCAGACTAGCGAATTGGCCCGGGGTTGCGTGGTGGTGGTGTTGCGGGGCATCTTGATAATGGGCGTTGAGAGGATGATGGTTGATGTTGTGAAATGAACTTGGAGTTAATTCTTGGGAAAAAGATGGGTTTGTTGGCGAGGGATTTTTTGGATGGAGAGCGATTGAGCGACTTTAAAGAAGACCATCCAACAATTGTGCCCCCCCTTCTCTTTCCCTTTATACATCATCTGGTTTATCCCAATTTCCTCGTTTGCAGTCGGTTCATCATCACACTTTCCTGGCTCATTCCTCGCACTTTCTTGGCCCAGACTCGCACTTCCCGTCTTATAGCCATCCTTTTCGGCGATAAGCAGCACTTGCACATGGAAGGGAACCCCTCGAGCGGCCGCCCTGGTGCTGATCTCCAGTGAGATCAAGACCTGTGACGCAATATGTCATCTCGAACACAGTCTCAATCGGCCATACGTGCCTGTTGATGCAGCATTGGACAAAGAACCCATCGTTGTTCCTGCTGTAGCTGTCTTGGCTGTAAAACCGCTGTCGATCAGGGTATCGTTCGGAAGAGACATCTGGGCGTGTTCGCCATCGGAGTTAAGAGCTTCTCAAGTGAAGATTGTAGGACACTGACTGGTCAGCACTGGTAAACGCTATCACCTAGACACTGCTTCGGACGAGCCTCCATTTGAAAGGATCCAAAGAGTTTCATCTTGGCTCCTCGCTAATCGCTCCTTACGGCATGTACCGTCCGGATCCCCCGACCTCCGGACTTCAAGCCCCACATCGGCCCCGCATCGGCCCCACTAGACGCCGGTTCCTGCCCGGCCATCTCGCCGCCATCTCACCTTCCTCATCTTCGTCAAACCAAGGTGATTGTCCTCACCTCCGCATTCTCAAACAGGTTAATCCTCCACTCCGACTCCAAAAACCCAATCCGCTGAAACACCCCTTCCCTTCCTTCCACTTCCTTCAACGCCAAGAAGAACTGCGGCCCATCGGCATCCCCTCCCGTTTCCTTGTCCAGCTTCCTCCCGCCAAAAAGTACGACGAGTACTTTCTCCGAAAGCGCAACACTCTTCGGGTCTTCTTGTCTCGGACAATCAGGCGCCATGGGTATCAACACCCCTTCCCCGCCATCACCATCATCTTCTCCATTGGCATTGTCATACTGAATAGCAACCACCAAATTGTTCCTCCCCGTCCATTCGTTACTGCTTCTTTTCGTACTCGTCGTCCATACCACTCCCCACCTGTACGCCGCCCTCAACGTGACCTGCCCGCCCTTCAACTTTCCAAACTCGTTGTCTCCTTCATACTCACACCATGTTTTCGCCGGGTCGGAATCCACCTCCAGTCGGTCATCAAACTCGAACTCGTACCCCGAGCGCGTGATGTGCTTGTACCTCACCGAACATTTACTCGCCGTTGGATTCCCCCTTCCTTTTCCATATCCCCACAGTTCCACTGGATAGCAGCTCCTCGACATCCAGCTCCAAGTGGGGATATTATCACCCGCTCGAAGCACCTTTTTGTGTCGGTAGGGTTGCCACAGCAGCGCTCTCGGCAAGTCGCGGAGCCATAGGCCGGCGAGGTATCGATCGTCAAGTGAGAGAAGGGACCGGATCCTTTTTGCGATGCCGGCTAACGCGAAAGAGCGGTCCAGCTCCTTGGTCAAAGAAAGGAAAGAGTACTCTTCCACACAACGCAGGAAAAAGTCGTGCAACAGGCGACTGTCTTTCATCTGTTCCCGCGACCCAGAAGTGAGATTAGCAAACAACACCTTCTTCGGTATCGTCCCACACGTCAACGACGACCCCGTCTCAAAAGTCGACGACCTCGACAGCGGCAACGGCGGACTCAACAGTCCCGAAGACTCAACGTCACCTCCCCTCCCCCCATTTGCGCCTGTCCCCGGTGCCCTCCAAATAGCAGCAGCATTATTATTCAAATTCCGCACACTCAACACATGTCCCCTCTCAATCCCCCCACACTCACAAAAACACCCACTCCTACACTCCCACAACACCTCGCTACTCCCAAAATGCAGCGTCCTCCTACTCAACAACCGCTCCTGGAAAACCCAAGCCCTGGATAAAATCGGCTCCTTCAATGTCCGGAAATACTCCACCTCCCCAAATAACGTCTCATGACTCCTCTCGTGTCCAATCCTTGCATAAACCGGTACCTGCACCCCTCCCCCTTCTTTTAGGGGCAGCGTCCCAATCTCAACCGTATCCATCGGCGCCGTCAACCCCGCACTCCTCGTCCCCGTAGCAGCAGAAAGTTTCAAATCCCTAAACCCCTGTCCATGAAACCGTCGTCTAAACAGCGACACTGACGCGTCCCCTTGGGAGGTAGCGGCTATGTTTAAAGTGGCGTGCGCGTAGATGGAGGACATGTTTGCGCTTTCTGTGAGCCAATCGGATTCGGAATCTTGGAGGATGCAGAGACTGTCGATCCAGAGGTATCGGTAGCCTAGTTCCCTTACTAAAAGGATGATGTCCCGGAATAAGAGGGGGAGGGAGGACCAGGGGATTTGAGAGAGGTGGGAATCGAGGGTGGAGGTGGTTGTGGTGAGGAGGGGGTGGGTGAGGCCCCAGCAGTGGGAGAGGGTTATGTAGGGCTGTGGAGTGGAGGTGGAGGGGAGGTCTGGGGAGGGAAGGGTGGTGGTGTCGATGAGCTTCACGCCGCTGCGGAGGTCTAGCAGCCTTCTTGGAAGCTGGTGAGGCTCTGGTGCGCACTTGGGGTGCGAGGAGTCGCAGGTGGAAAGCCAGCGGGTGGCGAGGCGGACGACCCGGTCGAGGGTGATGGCGTAGGGGACGTGGTTGGCTGTGCCTATTGCTGGATGCGGTAGGGACTTCCATTCCGCTGGTTCCCCTTCCTTCTTCGCATCTCCGCGCCCCTTTCCACCTTTTTCTTTCCTATCTTCTCCTTCCCCATCCGCCTTCCTGTTCTCCGCCTCCTTGCCCTCCCCCATTTCTTCTGGTTCTCCAGACTCTTCCGGCTGTTCAGCAGCCCTGCCATTCCCGACCTCATCCGCCCCTTTATCTCCCTCCTCACTCTCCGGCCCTTTATCTCCCTCCCTCCCCCCTTTCCCCTCTTTCCCCTCCTTTTCTGCCCTCTTCAGGTCTACCAGGTCCCAAGGATAATGATAAAACTCAATCCTGCTCGTCGAATCCCGTACCGTCAACGCATGAGGGAACGTCGCGTCGGGGTAATCATCGTATAAAAGGGCTTTGAAGAGGCATAGCGTTCCACCTCCTCCTCCTCCACCTCCTGTTCCTCCTGTCCCCGCTACGCCATCCGGTCCTGCCGATTCGGCAATTTGGGCGGCAGGTTGCTGAGTAAGACACAAAATCCGCCTAAAACTCCTCGCATCCGCCACCGGCGCTTTAGACAAATAATAAGAGCTCGGATCGTCGTCCCAGAAGAGGGTGATGGCTTTGTGGAGGAGGGGGCAGTAGGGACAGCTTGGGCTTGGGCCGGAGCCGTTTGGGGAATCGTTGGGAGAAGGGGAAGGGGAAGGGAAAGAGGTTTGGAGGAGGTCCTGGTATTCGATTAAAAGGTAGCGGGGTGGGAGGGTGGTAGGTACACTGGAAGGCGAATGGTCATGGGACGGGGAAAGGGAGTAGGAGTTGAGGATGGGAGGGTGCGAATCGAAGGGGCGGAAGAGGGAGTATTCGAGGTTGAGGCAGGAGGGGCAGATTGCTGGCCGCGAATCGTCTTCGCTGCTATCGGATGCGGCTTGTGGTGGTGTTGTCCGGGGTGCTGAGGATGATGCTGATCGTGATCGTGACAACGCGGGGTCACGATAAGATTCTTCAAGTCCCAAAACCCCCAACTTTTGCGCCGCCTCCTCTAGCTCCCCATCAATGTAATCCATGACGCCGTCTTTCAAACCCTCGAATGTCCCTTGTGTTACGGTGGCTGCAGATAAAACGAAATGGCGATACGGTCAACCGATCTTCTGAATAGCCTCATCTCGTTGTTTTTTTTTGGTTTCAGTCAAGAAGGAAGAAGTGAGATGAAGTCAAAAGAAGAAATGTCATGGGAGGGATCTGTCAGATTGGCCACTACACCACACTGGCAAAATTGGAGCTCCGCCTAGTGACAGAGTAGTGGGTCAATCCTACCATTTATATTCTGACACACCCCCCCAGCTGAACCGGAATCCAATTGTAGGAATACGGAAAGCTGAGAAAAACCTCCCTATAGTATCCCTAGTACGTAGGGTAGGAAAGGCTGGATGGCGGATGCGTAGAAGTTTCGGTTCGTCACATTAGTGGGAGAAGTTTAGAAAACAGTCTGCCCTGCGCGTGATTCGAACGTGGCACCTCCTAGCACAAATCAGACTGTTAATTGTCAGATTGGCCACTACACCACACTGGCAAAATTGGAGCTCCGCCTGGTGACAGAGTAGTGGGTCAATCCTACCATTTATATTCTGACAGGATCTCGTAAGCGAAGCGTTACAGTGAGCGTGGGGACTGGGATTAGAAGGGCTTGGCGTCGATACTGTGCTTCTGGGACATCTGGGCATGCAGGGTTCCATTCCGAGATCCGCGCCACTGCTGTCGGGTCGGGCGTTATAGCGCTGTTGTTAGTGGATTGGAGGCGGTGTTTACGGCATTTATGCTCACGTGCAACGTTGGTGGAACGGAAAAGCATGGGAAAATATGATCATGATGGTATCATGAGCGGTGGGTGTTGTTTGGATACCATTAGCGATGGTTGTAGAAGAATTATACAAAGGGATATGCATGGCAATCCAAAGGGCAAGTATCCTATAAACCACCGATTTACTAGCCAGCACCCGAACCAAAAACTGAAAAGGTGAACGCAACCGACGATGCTCAAACGCAGGAAGGAACCTTACAAAAACGAAAGCTGAAGAAAAACCATTAAAAAAACGAAAAAGCTCAGCCCGCCCCAGATCCGGAATCGAACTCATGGGGTTGATAGCAGACCTACGAAAACACCAACGCATTTTCTGGATCGCAGCACAGTTACCCACGTAAGCTACTGGACCGTGGTGGAAGGGTTGGACTTTGGGGGTTACATGCCCGTTGGTCTCAGGGGTAGTGACGGGAAGGGCCTGCTGCTGGATGTTGGGAAGCGGGAACTTGGGGTCCGTGTTCCCGTGCCGGTGCTGGTGCCGGTGTGTTGGGAGTTGGTGGGGCTCGTCTACCTCTAAGTACTGCGGCCCTAGGGCAAGGGGAGGGACGGGAAGGGTGTATGGCTGGATTTATCCTTTCGTGGCGCTACTCGTCAGGACTAGAAGCCAAGGGGAAGAAGACGATTCTAGTCCTAACGAGTAAGGAATCCATGACCAGATTGTATTGACGACGGATAGGTGGCCTCTTCCTCGCAGGTAGAGAGATCAAGTGGGTGTTGTGGGAAAAGCAGAAAGTTGGAAACCATGGCATCGAATGGCTTGTTCGTCGATGCAAGCGTGTACTGGTCTGGTCCGCGCATCCTTCTCTTCAACCAACCTATCTGATACCCATCCGTTATAATGCCTTCTAGAGGTAAAAACTTCAACATGGCGAGGGAATATTTATACCATCAAGACTTCATAAGCCGCACGGTTTCACCCGTGATTCTGGATGCAGTATGCAATTCGGTGTATGGCAAAGATTTGTCGACCCGCGAGATGCAGCGAAGACACTTGATCATAAAACAATGACTAACAAATTTCAAGGCATAAACTAGGTTGTGAAAGAAAGTTCCATTGACCTATAGCAGGACAAAAATCTTCGTTACTCCCGCATTTTGGAGTGTAAGTTGGAATATGGCGTTGGGTTCAAGTGATGTCGAGCTGGGTCCCAATTTCGCTATCAGGGGCAGTCTGCCACATGCACCGAGCAAACTCAGCGATGAGATCATCTCCAGGCAATTCTGTTGAGCACACTTGAATGGGGTTAAGCTACGGTCATAAAAAGATACGTTTGACAATATGTCCAATACTTGAAGCACAATATTCTGGTGAGAATCTGGGAACGATCACGCTCACTTTGGACAGCTGACACGCTACCAATTTCCCTTGTGTTGTCAGAAACGACATCCGATATACACAGCAACATATAGAAAATTGAAGACACATTTTGCATGGGAGCTGCATCGAAGAGATTTCCATGAGGGAAAGTAAGGTTCCGGAATATGTGAAGAACCATCAGCTGGAAAAGAAACCCATGACAAATGACGGCGACGGACGGCGACGAAGGTCCTGAGTATGCTGAATGCCTGTAGATACTTCTACCAATATCGATGGGATATGTCCTTTGATGACGTATGTACCTTCCTTCCTGGGTACCTGTAAGTTCATGCATCCAGATGAATTCATCTCGTCTCATCCTCATTGTCTCCTGTAAATGGCCGCTCAGCCCGCTTTAACAGACAACGAAGTCCATGATATGCGGCCACAAACATCATTGTTTCAACGGGGTTATACCAGAAGATTATATCCATGGACTAGATCCCTCCATGGGCGTCTTTATGTAACGACCCAGCTAATTCCGTGCTTGCGTGGTGGTGTGGCTGCATGTGCCTTCCATCCACCCCATTCACCATTCACCATCCATCCCCCCGTCTTTCATCCCATCTCTCATCTTAACAGCCAAGGCGCGCGCGCAGTTGACTGCCAACCCAGCCTTTTCTTCGAGGTCCTTCCACATTCACCGAGATTGCTGCGAAACCTTAGTCCAATGACGCGTCGTTGTCAAGTGTCAAGTTGCCCTAGCGACAGCTGTCAGCCTTGGTCCCGGGCGCGCGCAAGAAAGTAATTCACTGATGTATTGTTCAACGACCCTTCACTTCCATATCACCGTAACCATTCACCAAGCTGATCGCGGCGAAACTTCCATTTCATTCGACCCCTCTCCTTTTCTTCCTCAATCCAAAAAATCACCTCTACAACAAAACACAACCGTCAAACAAAACAGTCGCTCATCACAATTTCGCAACCCCAACGCGTTGCCTCTACTTACCTTTATCTCTACTCACCAGAACCAGCCCGAACTCTCGACAACGGACGATAGGCAAAGCTGATCAAAGTACAACAAAACATGTCGCTCTCCAAACCGTCAAAAGAACCAACTCCCCCGCCGACGCCGCCCCCAAGCGAACCCCAAGCGACCGACATCCCCCTCCCTGAATCCCCTTTGGTCCTTCCGCCCGCTGACTACTCTCCATTCTGGACTGTTGTAGCCCAGGAGGGTCGTCAACTTGGTGACATCGACGACGACAAGATTCAGGACAACCCCCCGGACTCCGTCAGCGACGTTGACAACACAACCAACTCGATGCATGAATGTTCAACTGAAGAGCGGCGCAACCTCACGCCCCCATTCGAAGCACGTGAAGAGCATCAACTTGTCGACCTCGGCGACGACGATATCCAGGATAAGCCCACTGCCATGAGCGACGTCGACAACACCACCAGCCCTAAGCGCAACTCCATGTCCACCAGTGAAGAGCGCAGCATCACCCCCCCACCCGACCAAAACATGAACGAACAAGACGAACCATCAGAGCGCGAGCCTCTTCGCCACCTCCCCAACACAACAAAGATCCCCGACATGCTAGCAAAACTGAGCCAAAGGATTACCGACTTCGAGGCTGCCGAAGAAGACGTAACGCAGAACAGCGACACGTGCTCCCGACTTCTGGAGAACCAACAAAGGCTTCGTGAGGCTACTTCTTCTCTTCTCTTGGATGCACTGGCTGTTGCTTCTGTTGTTATGGCTGAGGAGTCGCTCATTCATCCGGCGCTGGTCCCGCTCCCGTCTGATGGCGAGGATGAAGACGATCTTGAGTTGGTATCGGAGTCGGAGGAGTATACCCAGAGTCTGTCGCTGCCGTCCTTTACGAGAGGAACTGGAGGTGAGGTTGAGACTGTCCGCTACGAGGACGTCGACCACGAGGGCGACGACCACAATTTGGAAGCGCTCCAGTATCCGGGCCCAAGTGTCATTCCTTTCCCGCCGTCGCTGTCTGAATATGATGCGGAAGTTGAAGAGCAAAACCCCCCCAGCCTTGTTGCCGAGTTCATCGCCGACAATCTCAAGGCCCAAAACAAACTATCACCGCAAGACCACCTCCCCGACGTAGTCCCCACGTGCACTGCCTACGATGACATCGACTGGAGCGACCTCCTTCCCGCCCCTGTTCCCGAGAACAGTTCATCGACCAAGGCGACACTATCTTCGAGCTCGGACTCCAAATCATCGCTAGCCGTCCAAGTCGACCCGGCTGACGTACCGCTGCCCGAGGACGATCCCTTTGACGTCCCATTGGCGCTCCATGATGATGGTTCTGGACTTCCGGATTATTCGGATCTTGAAGCCCTGGGAGACCATGGAGAGGGTGAACACATTGGAGAGGTTGAGGATGAAAGTGACAGCTCGCAGTTATTCGTTAATGACGGGAGCCCGCTGCCTTCTCATTGGAGGGAGTTTGTCATTTCTACTTCTTCTGAGTCTGAGAGGGA
Source organism: Neurospora sp. CHS-2018c (assembly GCA_009806235.1). Classification (NCBI taxonomy): domain Eukaryota; kingdom Fungi; phylum Ascomycota; class Sordariomycetes; order Sordariales; family Sordariaceae; genus Neurospora; species Neurospora sp. CHS-2018c. The sequence continues at coordinate 32,428 of RAPC01000059.1, read as the reverse complement.
GCCGAGTCCGGAAGAGTCGCAGTCGCAGCCTAAGATTGATGCTGATGCTGATGAGAAGCAGCCTGAGTCTCTCTTGCATGAGATCGTGGAAGCGGGAGAGAAGAGACCAAGCAAAGAGGAAAAAGGCAAGGGAAAGGCAGAGCAACAGGACCACGACAACCACACCAACCATCCGCCCTCCTCCTCCATCTCTCCCTGCGCCCAGGGTCACAAGCGCAAGTGGTCTAAGGGATCTCAGACTCTGTACAAAGAAAATGATGTGATCCACAAGGCTGTACCGCCGGCACTCAACCTTGCGCCTTCTCCCGAAACATCCTCCAAAGTGGCCGACGATAGAGCTGTTCACCACTCCACGGCTTCAGCTATCCCTATCAAGGCTCGCAAAGACCAGCAACATCAGCACATGATCCCTCAGTCCCTGTCCCAACAGATTGTCAACACCGATAATGAGGTTCAACAGCAGCAGCAACAGCAGCAACCGGAGCAGATGCTCTCCCCGCGGTCGCCAGTGTCGCCGTACTCTTCGGCGATGACTCCTGTTGCTTTGGCACCGTCTATCGCACCGGTCGCACCGATGGGATCTGTCGCTTTGGATCACCATATGGAAACTGATCAGCTCCCACCCACCCAGGCAGTAGTAGCCCCCGAACCACAACCCGAAGCCGCCCCTTTCCCTAGAGGCGGTACTCAAGGCCAGCCGACCACCCCTCCGACTGCCACTGTCTATGTCGACAACAAAGCGACAGAACCAACAGACGATCGTTACTCCCCACTACCCGCTCCTTCATCCCCTTTACTCTCCCGCTCATCCCCATACAGAGCTTACAAATCTTCGCAACCGCGCCCGCGAGAGTCACTGCTGCACTCGGTGCCATATACCCCGGCGGTAGTGCCTTGGGATGAACAGAAGGATCTACATGGGATGCTTCCGCTTCCCGAGCCTGAGCGCCTGCCGACGTACACTCGGATTTCGAAGACGACGGATAACTCGAGGGTCATGCCGATGTGGTTTGAGGGGTTTAGTGCTGTAAGTTTTTTTCGTCCTCCTCTTGCCTTCTTCCTTGCCATTTTCTCTTCCACCTCGACCGTCACTAACGCAACCTCCCCCAAACAGCAAGAATGGTTCCTAATCGAGCCCGCCGCCAACATCTTCTACCGTCGCATCCGGCACCACTGGCACCCCTCCCTCCCTCAATGGCCGCCCTACATCATCGGTCCCACCCCCTTAATCATGGAACTCTCCCAAATCGGCAAGGACGGACTCGCCGGCGAAATCAACATCCTCCTCCACTGCGAGCGGTACTCCCCGCCCGGCTTCCTGCCATGTCCACAACTCCGATCCTTCACCAACTTCATCCGCGACTGCTTGGCTCTGCAAAACATCCGCGGCATCACGGTGCCCGACTTCCAGACTGTGCACGAGTGCAAGACCTGGCTTGAGACGGTCACGAAAAACGGAAGGATGCTCTCCTTCATGGCACTACACTGCCACGTCGAGCGCCTGCGGTCTGGTGTCTCGCCGGGAACGCACGAGTTCCTGGATGCGATACGGGACATGGGGTGTCAACTGGGCTGGAACGAAAACGTATATTTCTCCAAGACTTTGTTGGTGTTGCAGGAGTTCAAACATGTGTCAAGGTACGACTCGTCGTCGACGCCGTTTGCAAGTCTGAGAGGGAATCAACAACCACAGAATCTCGTCAATCCGGGCCAACACTACGGCTACGGCCAAGGCAAGAGCACGGAGTACTGTATTGCGCTGAGGGCGGACCACCCTTTTCTCAATATCAGGGTGACGCTGGCGGCGCTGAATACCCTCAGCTTCGAGTGGCTGAAGTGGGTAGGCCCTCCGGACGCCTGGGTCAAGACCTGGGATCCTTGCGATGAGGAGGTGGTTGGGCCGCAAAGAAGGACGCGTCTTGCCGAGATAAGGGTCAGGAGAAAGGACTTGTACGATGAGTTCGTGGCCTTGAAGGAACAGGTTGATGGGTGGTTCGTGGATCACCCGGAGCCGCCGAGGACTGCGCTTCTTATGGGAGGCATGGCGTCGAGGCCTTGCACTTGTCGTCATTGCCATTATGTAATCTGTCATCAGAATCATCATCCTGGTGATGATGAGAGTGTGTGTGAGTGTGATGATGAGACGCCCAGTTCATCGGGTGACTCTTCTCCGAGGAGGACTAGGTCGGGTGTGGATGGGCTGCAACCGTTTCCTAGACCGAGACCCCTGCCGGAGCCGCCCAGGCCGGGATTCAGTAGCCTGGCAGATGCGGATGGAGAGAGTCTCTTGACAAGAGAGGAACTGGCAAGTGTGCGTCGGGCCGAAAGAATGGTGGACCAGTTGGACAGGAACATTGACAAGGGCCTCTTGGCTTTGAACCCTCCGAAACGGCAAAAGACCAAGGCGGCCGCGGAAAAGGCTGAGGCAACGAATGCCGAGGCGGAGAAAGCTGACGAGAAGGCCGCAGAGCCTGACACCAGGACCGAGGCTCAGAAGGAAAGGCTGCGCCGAAGAAACAAGAAGAAGAGGGAACAGGAGAAGGAGGCCAAGAAGAAGAAGGCCGCCAGGACCGAAGTGGTCGCCGAATCGAAGGCCCAGATTTATGAATCCCTCAAGACCGGCGGATTTAACCGAGAGGCAATCAAGGATGTGCTCGACAAGACCATGGCAAAGATTGGGCCGAAGCCAGGTGCTCCGGAGGACGAGTCCAGAGGTCAGGTCCTTGCGAATAAGGGCGGTCTGAGCACAGAGGAGGAGGCTCGCTTTCGAGATTCGGTGAAGCCTTTTTATGCCGAACACCTGAGGCGCAAAGAAGCAGGTGAGAGCTTCAAGCTTTTTGGCAAGTTTGAGATCCCGGCCGATATTTCCGAAGAGGGCTTCTTCGAGGCCTTCCTCCATAATGTCGTCGTTGTTGAAACAAACGACAAGCATAGTTTTGCGATTGACTGGAAACCTGATGTAGAAGAGGGTACTCAAAGTCAAGAGGCCTTGCTTGACAGCAAGTGTGGCAGGTTCGTCCCCGAAGACGAACATCAAGATGCTCTTGATAATCAGCTTGGACAAACTAGCACCGAACACCCATCTGTCAAGGAGCAGGAAGTGCCTGCAGAAGCAGTCAAGCCTCAGCCGAAAGATGTTCACTCAACAGCAGGCCCTTCCACGCACGATGTTCCGGATCACGATACCTCCGACGTTGCTCAACCAAAGCAACTCGACGACATCGCCTCAGCAGATGTCTCACAGCCTGCTGCAGAGCCATCCACCGGTCCCGAAGCCGCTCCCAATGCCGCTCCCAAAGCCGCTCCCACTGTCGCCCCCACTGATACACCCGCCCCTCCCCATGACTCACTCAACCATGAAGACACCTCCACTTCCAATCCGCATCCCCTCGACAAATCCAAAGAAGCCTCCAAAGCCAAGAAAGAGCGACGCAAGCTTCGCAAGCGTCTCGACCGCGAAAAGGAAGAAGCCCGCCTTCGCGAACAAGCCGCCGCGCGCGAAGAACTCCGTCGCCAAGCCGAAGCTCTCCACCAAGCCGAGCTCGACCGGAAAGTAGCCGAAGCTCAAAGGAAGCTCGACGAAGAGAAGGCCCGACGGTTGGAGCAGCATCAGAAGGAGGAAGCGGCTCGGTTGCAACGGGTCAAGGAAGAGGAGGCCCGTTTGCAGAAGGTCAAGGAGGAAGAGGCGAAGAAGAGGGAGGAAGAAGAGGTGAGGAAGAGGGAAGAGAAGCAGCGGTTGGCTGAAGAGGAGAAGAAGAGGCAAGAGGAGGAGAAGAGGAAAGAGGAGGAGAGGAAGAAAGAGGAGGAACGGATTGCTGAGGAAAAGAGAAGGCAGTTTGAGGAGGAGGCTAGGCTGCAAGCGGAGAAGGAGTGGTATGCTAAGGAGGAGCAGAGGAAGCTCAAGGAGGCAGCCCAAAAAGAGGAAGCCAGACAGGTCGCCTTGGAGGCCAAGCAGAAGGCGGAACTTGAAGCCAGGCAAAAGGCTGAGCTGGAAGCTATACGGTTGGCTGAGGTGGAGGCCAAACGTAAAGCTGAAGAGGACCGGAAAGCTGAGCAGAAGCGGAAGGCTGCCGAGGCCAAGCGTGAGGCAGAAGCAAAGCGCAAGGCCGAAGAGGCGAAGAAGAAGGCGGAGGAAGCCCAACGTAAGGCGGAAGAGGAAGCGAGACGTAAGAAAGACGAGGAAGCCAAGCGCAAAGCTGAAGAGAAGAAACGCCAAGCTGAAGCGAAGCGACTCGCTGAGGAGAAGCGGAAAGCCGAAGCTGCTCGCCAGGCTGAAGCTAAGCGTCTTGCCGAAGAGAAGAACAAGGCCGAGGCCAAACAGAAGGCCGAAGAACAGCGGCAAGCAGTGCTCAAGCAACAGGCCGAAGTAGAACGCCTTGCCGAGGAGAAACGGAAAGCCGATGAAGCCGAACGGAAAGCCCATGAAGCCGCACAAAAAGCTGAAGCCGCTCTTCAGGCCGAACTGCAACGTCAAGCCGATGAAGCCGAACGGAAAGCCCATGAAGCCGCTCAACAAGCTAAAGCGGCTCTTCAGGCCGAACTACAACGTCAAGCTGAGCTCAAGCGCCAGGCCGAACAACAACGTAAAGCCGAGCTCAAGCGCCAGGCCGAACTTCAACGTAAAGCCGAGCTCAAACGTCAGGCCGAAGAGAAACAGGCCGCCGAAGCCAAACTGAAAGCCGAAGCGGAAGCCAAAGCCGAAGCAGCAGAAGCCAAGCGCAAAGCCGACCTCGCCAAACGGCAGCAAGCGGAATAGGAATCCAAGCGCCGAGCAGAGGAAGCCAAGCAGCGCAAAGCCGCGGAAGCTAAGAAACGCGCGGCCGAGGCAAAGAAGAAGGCTGTTGAGGAAGTTGAGCGTCGTCGTCAGGCTGATTTGGAAGCTGCTGCTCGTCGGGCCAAGGAGGAGCAGGAACGCCGTGCCAGGGAGCATGCCGAACGGTTGAAGAGAGAAGCTCAGGCCGTCCGCAAGGCGGAAGAGGAGGCCATTCGTAGGGCCATGGAGGAGGCGAGGGTTAGGCGTGAGGAGGAGGCTAGGATTCGGCGTGAGAAAGAGGATGCTGAACGGTTGAGGAAGGAGGCTGAACAGCTGAAGAAGGACGCAGAGGAGGCCATGGAGAGGGCTGAAAGGGAAGAGGCGAGGAAGAAAGCCGCTGAAGAGGTCAAGCGCCGGAAGAAAGCTCAACGCAAGGCGGAGGCAGAGGCCAAGCGGAAGGCCGAAGCTGAAGCTGCTCGTGTCAAAGCTGAAGGGGAGGCGAAGCTGCGACAGATGTTGGGAATCCAGCAAGTTGACAACTCCCTGACTCTGGCTGAGCAAAAAGCCACTCCCTTTCACGAACAGCAGATCCTCCTCCAAGAAGCCTGGCACCAAATCGACGAGTCTCTGCTTCTCTCCCAACAGGCACATAACACCCTTCTCCGCGCCCAACACCACAACTCTGAGGCCTTCCGCCAACTCGGAGAAGCCGACCTTCTTCTGTCGCTCTCGCAGGACGTCTCCCAGGACTGCGAAACCCCACAGGATACTCCAAACCTCATCTCTGCCCGCCATCGCTTCGACGAAGCCCTCCTCCAAGCCCAGGAAGGATACCGACTCCTACAAGAAGCATGGGACTACCACGATTCCTCATCTCGCACCGCCGAGGAAGGCCACCGTTTGCTAGTGGAGGTTGGCCACGAGGGCGAGCATCATCGGTCAACTGAACAATACTCTCTAGTCGAGGCCCGCCACCATAATGACGAGGCATTTCGGAGGGTAGATGAAGGTCGCAGTGTACTTGAGGCGGTGTTTGCGAAGCTGGGGGTTCCCCTACAGCAGATCGATAATCACGTCAACGGTCCCGATGTCGAAGATCACAGCGCCAACCAAACTTCCGAGCAAGAACCCCACACCATCCTCATCACCACCCCTCCCACCACTCATCAACAGCTCTCCGACCCAGAAGCGGAAACAGAGGAAACCGAGACCGTATCCTCCACCTCCGAAACCATGTCCACCACCACGAGCAGCAACCAGTCAGACAGCCCAACCGATGACCGTCCCTACGAAGAGCGCCTAAGCGCCTTCATCAACGATCAACTCCTTACCTATGGCGTTTGGGACCCGGAGTCGTTCTATGTTCGGTATGACCCGCGCAATCTGAGCGGTCCACGGGCGCATGAGATGCCAGTGGGGAGTGAGAGAGAGGGCCATGGCGATGCTGCCGGAAGCGACACAAGGGGCGTGAAGGAGGCGTGGTGGTGAGTTCAGGTATTGTTCTCGATGAGCGAGCTAGGGAAGGGCGAGAAAGTTGGCAAGATTGAGTGTTTCAGCTGCAGAAGGGAATATGGCGACGGATGGGGTGCTTGGTGCCAGAGCTGGCCTTGGAGGAAGTCTTAGGCGTCATGTCGCCGATGGAGATGTTGCCTATGGCGGTACCAGGGGTTGAGACAGCGGGTCCTCGTCGCCATTGGCACTGGGGGTAAACTTACCTAGATTTCGCCGGGATAAATGCCACCAACAAGAGCAGCAGCGTCAACTGCATCAGTGGCAAGAATATCGCCAATGGCCTGCTCGGCTTGAGAGATGCCCTCTGTCGTGACATCGATACAAGAAGAGGGCAGCCAGTCATACATCCAACAGGCAAATAGTGAACAGCAACCTCTGAGCCTTACTCAGGCTACCATTGGTACAGCTTCCAGGATGAGCATGTAGGAGTATAGATGACTCGGAGGTAATACTGTAGCGAATATCTCGGCGTTCATTGTGTTCAGAGAGTGGTTTAGATCGATAGAATCAGATGATGAGCAGAGTTGCTGAGTTCTAAAGTTGAAATTGAGGGTGACAATCGGCGTTTCACAGCACTGTAGACGTTGTGAGGTGATCGCGGTGAGTGTAAGATTGTGTGGAGGATGAAAATAACAATTGCCACCAATCCAGGTGAGTGAGCGTTTGTATGAGCGTTTGTAGATTGGTTTGCCTGGATATGGTGATACCCATTACTGGAAAAGATGGTGAGCGAGATGAAAGGGAACAAGTTGATTCAGATGACGAGAATTGCGAACTTGGTCAAGATGCACTAAGAAATTGTTAGTGCATGCCACTGAACGCACCAGAACCAAGCCCTAACGAACCAGGCACATACCCTAACCCTACAACATACCCCTATCAGATTCAAGAGCGATCGCAAAGGATCAGAACTTTGAAATGCCGGGCGGCGGACGGAAGAATGTTGCTTTTGGCGGGCAGACAACTGAAATGAAGTGAGAGCAATGATGGGGAAAATGCTTGATTGGCAGCTTGTTTGGATGAAGAGGAATGGGTTGCCAGCCCAGGTCTAAGAACACCACTGAAATGGAAATTCAAGGTGAGATGCACCTTCCACACCTTTAGACAACCGAGAACTGAGAACCGATTGCTCCTGCCGTCCAACGCCGGCAGACCGACTTTCTGATGTCTCAACCTCCCGTCGTTTCTGCCCTTGTGGTTAAACGTGATGTTGCTCGGCTGGAGGTCCAGTCCTCTCCTCCTCCTCGTGCTCCTCTGTAAAAACCATGTTCCACTTGACGCACATTCTCATCCGGCTCCAGGTCGACAAGCATCATGATACTTCTGACATCAGGTCCAGAGTCAATGGTACTGGAAAGTTTGTTAGTTCGAGACCTATAATTAGGTACCTTATCTAGGTGTTTCTACATTCATATTACGTGTTTTCTTCGATGTTGTGCACATGTCAATTCAAGTACTGTATGTATTATGTGTTTTGACTTGGAACTTGGCCATTCCATAGTGACCTTGTGGCTTCCTCAACGGGTTGGCATAGGTCTCGGGCGATCTGTTGGACACTCGGTGGTGTCCGTTTGGGAGCCGTGTTTCATGATGTCCGGGGAGGTTCGGTGTATTGATGAGGTCAGTGACGGGCGACCTAGGCGATTCGTGATTAAACACTCTTGGTTCATCCAATGTCTGGAGAAGATGAAGGGGAAAGTGTGAGGTAAGATGATGAGAGGTGCAAGATCGGTGGAAGAGGTGTAATCAAAATTGTTAGTGCATGTCACAGAACCCAATCTGACGAGCGGTCGTAAGAAATAAACCGAACATGTCAACCGCTCGCCTGAACAGACCGTAACAGGGAAGGCTCAGCTGTACGAAAAACGGGGAAAGCGGGGATCTGCGGGCCATGGCTCGACCGGTTGGAGTCGTTATTGGAGACGCTTGGAGTAAAGTGGAGATTTGTCATGAAGTGACCCCACCGGGGAGCATGGCGTGCATGGCCCTCGCCTGTAGTCTAACGGCCAGTGATCAATCAGCCCTGCAAGGGTTCCGTGGTGATGGCTTCGCTTCAACGGTTGTGGTGGTCGACTGCACTGTAACTGGTGCACTGCACTTGTTCTCTGCAGTGATTGCCTGCATTTGACCATCGTGTTTTTTTTTTCCGTTGCAACGGTGTTCACGGGCACTTATGGAATGGTGGTGCACATCAAACGTCCCGTCCTCATCGGGTCATCACATCATCTTGAATATCAAAAAGCCGAATACGTGTACTATAACCACTATTACATGGATAGATACCGGAGACATGTCCGATGGGGCATCCATAAAGGGACCCTCTTCCCATCTTTTCCGGTTCTCCCTTTTTCGCTTTTCCTCGTTTTCTTCTCATCCGGCTACTGAACCCCGAAAAGAGGCCCCCTCGTGGTCCCCATCTCGTGTCAATCTTATAAGTAATAACCCATCCCCCGGTCGCCAGGTGGAGTGACCAAATCCCTCAATCTCCAGCCTGACGAACCGCAACTCTCCCCGAGACCAAGAACGAGAAATCGACCGGGGCCAACGGCGCATCCTTCGATTCGACAAGGGCACTCATATTTCTCCAGTCCCCCTCCTCCTTCCACCGACGGCATTTGAGAAACGGACTTTTCCCTTTTGCCATCTTCCTTCTTCAACACGAACAAGATATATCGATGGGATTCATCACTCATACCACTTCTCAACACGTCCAAGTAACCAACACCCTCACCATTCACACACACTCAACAACCACCAACCATGTGCCGCCAAATCGTCTTCTCCGGCACCTGCCCCCAATGCACTCAACACTTCATCTGGCAAGACCTCTCGCAAGAGCTCTCCTGCCTCGAAGCCAAGAACACGGGCGTATTCGGCCAATGCGCCTTCGGCGTGGCAAACGAGGAGCACCGATTCGACCAAGAATGCGAGCCCTGCGCCGCCGACAACGAGAGGGATGAAGGGTACTGCGCTGATGGTATGGATGATGAGCTCGTCAGCCCTCCAGGGGAGCTGACCGATCCCACTAAACAACCTTTCACTACAATGGCGGGAAAGAAACACGCTAACGGAGAACAACGACAAGAAGACGGGGGCAAGAGAAAGAAGCAGAGGGTTGCGTGAGTGAGCGCAGTGCAGTCAGTGAGGCGGGGGGGAATGATTTGATGAGATCATGAAGAAGCCCCGCTCTCGGAGATTTTTTTTATTAGGAGCGAGATATGGAGACAACCGGAACACAAAGCACGCCGAGAGTCACCGCGAGAGATGAAGCGACGACGAAAGCTTGCGCCGCCGAAAGGTTGAACAACGATCGATGAAGCAAAAACTTCAAAAACTCCGAAGTTCGCTACCCCGGCCCCCCGCCGGATCGAAAATGTCCGCACCGGAATTTCGAGGATCAGCCCATCGCATCACATCATCACCGGTCGCGCATTCGGTACAGTTCGAATTTTGCATGATTTGCACGCCATTCGCACCCCCGCGCCCACGTCTCCCCGCCCGCCCAGCCCTTCTCCGCGCGAACGCCGCCGCGCCGGAGTTTCGGGCCGATATGCCGATGATCATTAGGTCGAACTTATTGATACCATATCATATCGACAACGTCGAGTTGGTTCATGCCTTGCGACGACGACATGGGAAGGGAATGACTGATGTGGGATTAATTTTGAGGCTACTCATCAACAACGTCAGCGATCAGGACTCCATGGCCGCAGGTGCAGTCATGCGCTTCTCAACCCGCGCCCGTATTCGGTTTATCAACATGCGCACAGCGGACCGCAGCGGATAGAAAATCGTGACGCCAAAGACCTATGTACGGTAGCTTAACCCGCCCCGTCGTAAGCAATCGGCAATCGCTAGTTTGATGGGGTTTGGAAGATTTGTCATTGTCAGGCTGCTTTGGTCTATTTAGACCGGGCCGGATGTTTTGCTTCCAGGAAGCGGGCCGAGAGGATGAAAGGGGCAAACAATTCCATCGAAAACCATTGTCGACCACCCACCAACAACAGCGGCATTGCGGCTCAGCAAGCACGGAAATAAAGTACGCAAATAATCGCTCGCATCGGCCGAAGGAGTGAGTGAGGGGTACGGTTCGGTTCGGTTGGCAGTTGGCACTACCTGTCCGGGCCGTTTCATATATTCCAGATACACGTCCCAACGCAGTCGGACGGGCTCATGATTCCAAATGTCTGTCTACACGTCGAACTCGCTCGACTGTTTCATGATTCCAACTACCTAACAAGCCGAATAACGCAGTCGAACGCGGTCCAACACGAATGCAGGCAGGCAGTTCTTGCTATGCTAGGTGTACTATGGAAAGGATATGGACGGGAGGGAGCCGACGTTCGGGACAGGATCGAGGATCGTCCCGCTGCTGCTTTGCTCTGCTGCAGGCATCCGTCCGCCCTTTCTGCTCCTCCACCTCCTCAGGAGGGCTTCAACCGGGGCGCAGGACAGAGAGAGGACCGGAGTATGTACATACTGGTAATGGTCTGGATCAGTGCCCGTGGTGAAGGGCTACAGGCAGCCGGGAGAGGAGGACGATACCAGGACCGAGAGCTCCAGACTACCTACAGGTATCTTGGAACAGATCGAACGAACACCAACACGGTGTCAGGATCCGCCCGCCTCAAAGGACAGCAAGATCCCATCCAGATCCTCCGCCCGCTGCTTCTCCCAAGAACGCCAGGGCGGCTAAGCTATGGGCAGCATCTTGAAGAGCTTGGAACTCCGTGAAGGTCATGTCATGCGACAGTCTGGCAAGATTCAGTTACTTGTCGCTCCCAGCGCCCAGCGGCGACAAACGTGTCATACGTACGGATACTTCTCCAAGAGAGCCCTGGAACCACGGTATGGTTTCGACAGCAGATATTGAGGGAAGTAAGGAGTACCTCTGCCGCCGGGGAGCTATGCGGCATAGGCAGGGTATATGTGTTTGGGTCTGGGAAGCAATAGCGGCGGATGATAACGTGTTTTTTGGAGCAGCATTTTTTGGTTGTTGATGATACCCATAGTTCAATTTGTTGATGTTGTCGTTGTTGAATACACATTGAACAAAGTACATGCGGCCGGCCGTCGACCAGCCTGGATGTTCAAGGTGGCAAGGCATATTGTCACCATAGGTCAAAATGGTGTTACTGTGTAGTCAGTTTGGTATCGAACTGGGATGGGAACACTTGGCGGTGTATTACAACACGAGATTTTTGTTCTGCTGATGTATGGTGAAGGAAGTGCTTTGTGGTACAACTACCATCTATGTATCGTCTTGAGCTTAAGCCAAAACCGAATCATAAGGTACCAAAGACCGGGAATCCAAGGGTATCTTTCACCGTCTATGTACCTCCAACTCAATACTCCGGCGCCGCCTTACTTTCCTCTTTCCTCTTTCCTGGCCTCCCGTCTCCCGCCCTAGCACCCCTACTACCTCTCCATCTGCCCATCTCCTCACGCGCCCATGCCCTCATCCTCGCGGCCACCATCCCACCATCCAACTCACCCCAACCCCCTCACCCCCCCAACCTCACCTCCACCCCTCCCCCTCCCAAAACCCCTTCACAACCCCCCAATACCTCCCCACATTCTCCTCCCCCCTCGCATGCCCCACATGCCCAGTCCCCACAAACTTCTCCCCCCTCACCCTCTTCCCCGCCCGTCCCCTCGCCTCCTCCATATGCCCCTCCACATCTTTGTAGTTCACCAACTCATCCTCCTCACTATAAACATACATCCTCCCGCTTTCCCTTTCCGCCCTTCCTTTGCCCGGTGTAGTATCATTCTGCTCCCTTGCTCCCTTTCCCAGTGGAGACTCCAGGAAGTTACTGGTCCAGAGGAGGTGGTGGGAGAGGAAGTTACTGGTCCAGAGGAGGGAGACCCACAGGTGAAGGAGGGGCGCGACGAAAAGGCGGCGGAGGGTGGAAAAGGAAAAAAGCCAGAGGGGGAAGGGGGACCGGGAGGGTGGGGGGAGGAGGACGTGGCTGAGGGCGAGGTAGGAGGGGAGGTAAGCCATTTGGCCGGGGGCGGAGTCGAAGATTGTTAAGTGCGGGGGAAGACGGAGGCGGAGGGTTGACTGGGAGAGGGAGGGGAGGTACTTGTGCAACGAAAGAAGTTGGGCGGATCCGCCGTTGGAGAAGAGGTGGATTAGGAGTTCGGGGTCTTCGTTTTCCCCATTGTTGCTGTCGCTGGTTGTGGATGCAGATGAAGCAAGCGCCATGCTCGACTCTCCTTTGCAAACACTGCCAAAACTGTCGGAACCAGGTTGGAGCATTTCAGAACCGAAGATCTCCCTTAGCACAGGGACAGCAACTTCCATATCAGGCCATGCGCTCTTGGGCTTAAAGATGTGCTTCATCTCCGATTTGATGAGCAGGATCGGCGTGCTGGGGAATAAAGCCTGGTAGGGCGTGATGTACTTGGCGATGTGGGGGTCGCGGGCGCCCATCCAGGAGCAGAGGAGGATGAGCTTTGGTGGTGGACGGTTGCCGGTTGTGCTTGTTGTTGTTGTTGGAGATAACGTGGTGGAAGTTGAGGGGCGATAGAGGTAGACGTGTTGGGAGAAAAAGGTGATGATGATATTGAGGAATCCAGCTAACTGCTGGGAAGACCGCCAGCTATATAGCTGGCGACGACAAAGAACGAAGGTCTGCAAAGGAGGGGATTCTGGGACGTAACGGTCTAAGCGACAAACGCCCAGAATCTTCTCACACACCCCCACAGACCTGAGAGAAAAAGAAAACTAAGTACATGTGAATAAAAGGGCAAAATTGAGGGTATCTCCATCTCCTTCCGGGTCTTCCATCCATTTCCATCGGCTTTAAATATCCTTGTCAAAGGGGGCTCGGGCAACTGGCAATTCTGGCTCTGGCAAATTCGCTCTGGCAACTCGGCATCTGGCATCTGGCTTCCTCTGACTCTCGGTTCAAAACAGTCCACCCATTAGATTCTTCTACTCCTCCTTTTTCCTTTTGGTTTTCCTTCCTTTTTCTCTTTGGTTTTGCTTCCTTTTTTAGTTTCTTTGAATCGGTGCCATTAAGAGGATGGGCTTTCGGTTGCCATCAAAATAGATGGGCTTTCAGGTTGCCATCAAAATGGATGGACTTTCAGGTTGCTACCAAAGTTGGGGTAGACTTTCGGTTGCCATCAAAGACGGATGGACTTTCAGGTTGGGGTTTGCCACTAAGACTAAGTGGACTTTCGTTGCCATCAGAAGAAGGATAGACTTTTAAGTTTAGTTGAAAGAAAGAAAGCCGGGTAGATGAGAAGGTCGACTTTTGGTTGAGCTTTGGTTTTAGTGAATAAAAAGGTGACCGTTTTGGCTTGGTCGAGGTTGATTTTTAATGATTGAGATTTGAAATTATCGTAATCGCTCTTGAAGATAGGAATTTGCTGCCCTCCTACACCCCCGTAGATGGAAGAAGGTGCAGGAGGCTAAAAAGGTGATGATGATATTGAGGAATCCAGCTAACTGCTGGGAAGACCGCCAGCTATATAGCTGGCGACGACAAAGAACGAAGGTCTGCAAAGGAGGGGATTCTGGGACGTAACGGTCTAAGCGACAAACGCCCAGAATCTTCTCACAGGATGCCATTTTGTCGATGGGTTTGGCTCCTTTGGGAGCGAATCTGGTGTGTTGTGTTGTGTTGTTGTTTAGTGAGAGGAAGGTGGGAGGTTAACGCTTCGTTGTTGACTTTGATGCGTTCACGTTGCTTGGTAGACGCGGAAATGGTGGAACGGGGTGACCCGGCGAAACCCACTGAAAGTGGTGGGGACCAACCGGACTTATATCTTCAACCACAACCACTGTGCCGCAATGGTTTCTCGGACTCAACTATCCCAGACTTTGGTTGACTGGCGCAATATTGAATTTTGCTGCCGGAGTGCGATCATGAACCAACAACAAGTGAGTCCGAGTCCGACGTTCCTCTTGAACCAGGTTGATTTGTTATCTGTTATCTCCGCTTGCCGAGGGCTGCTACGCTGACGTCGTACTGCACTAACAATTACTCGCGACGCCAAGCCCAACCGCCAGGACCACCAATCTTCAGCGCGGGAGAGAACCAGGCGGCCTGACCCTCTTCCATTTTTCCACGTCCACGATTCACCATTTCCGAGGTCATCACGGGCAAGACACTCCGCCAGTATTCGGTCAACCCAGCTTGCCACGGAAATCGAATCCTCCCATCAGATTTGTTTCCAATTGATTTATCGTACACAGTGTCATTTTACCGGACCTCTACCTTTCTTGACTCGTGATGCTCATACCTCCCCATCCACTCGTGCCAGGTCCGGAACGACCGCCGAAGCGGGGCCGGTAGCGGGGGTCACACATCCGTACAAACCCCGACGACATCCCGGACCTGGGCCCGGGAGACAAGCCGCTATGTTTCATTTACTTTTATTATGAGCACGAAAGTCAAAGAAGTCACCACACAAGCACAAAGATCACTTCACTCTTGAGCATCAGGAAACACACAAGTGTGTTAGAAAAAAAAGCTTGTTTGTGATTACCGCCGCCTGGCTCGTTTCAATCTAAACAATCCAAATATGCCAATCCCTTTCCCAAGGCTCCTGTCCTGAATGCGCGAAAATGCCCGAATCTCTCAATTTTCTCAATAATCCGCCAGTCCTCGAATCCTCCTCATCCTCCCTCCGCCCTCCTTCTACGTCCCTCCATCATCTGCAGAATCAAGTGTTTTTTTGCCTTCCCAACGGGATGGATCTCTGCGTGATGTCATGGTAAACGACAAACGACGACGATGAACGAAACTGCCTCGGACTAGGAAGGAGAACAGAACTGTAGAGGGGAGGTTAGGTCCAGTCTCTTCTGAGGCTAGGAGTCGAACTCCATCTTGCGCTGCTCACTGCCGCCGGGACAACGACTCAGAAGATGTTACAGAGATTGTGTGGGCCAGGGCCAGGGTTAGAAACACTACTCTCAGCCTCGACCCATTCGAACCCATCAACACGGCAGAACTCACCCAGCCGAGTAACCATCCCTCTCTCTATCCCTACCTCTACCTCTACTTGCTGCTCGTGCCGTGTGGTAGTAAAAATAGTCTCGGACACCGGTGCGATGCTGGATCCCTAGGAGTCAGCAAACGACCGCTGTATAAGTGAAGCGTGGGCATCTGCATCTTTCGCAACGTTCGTTGTTCGGACGGCTGGAGCCGTCCTCACCTTATTGCTCCTTTTCTCTCTTCTTTTCTCTCTTCTTTTCTCTCTTCTTTTCTCTCTTCTTTTCCGTCTTCCTGTTCTGTCTTCCTTTTCTGTTATCCTTCCCTACAGGAGAGCAGATGGGAGAGTAGATGGGAGAAGACGACGATGATGAAGAAGCGGACGGGAAAGATGCCCGGTAAAGGCGATAACCTTATCGATATGAGATATCGAGAGATTTGGTGAATTATTTCAAAAACGGAAGGACCCAGTGCGTTCTGGCGCAGACTGTCCAAATCACTGTGCGCGAGTTGACCAATGAGAAGAGGGCTTGGCAAGACGCCCTGACCAGTTGTTGGTCCGTGACACCCAATTGACCAATGAGAGAGCAGGAAACTATCTGCGCGAACCTATGGCTGTAGACGAACCGTCCCTCAACTCCGCTTCGGTGGATGTGGGTCCCGATGTGACACCCCAGACTGTGAAAGTCATCCACCTCAGCAAAGTTGAAGCACGCTTCAACAAAGTAGAGGTAGAGGTAGTATCCTGCTCGACGATGACAGCCAGGGTCTAGGCAGACAGTGCAGCCAAACTGTGGTGCTCAACTCACGGTAGGGTTCGATGGAGAGCGAGAGGGACAGAGGGTTGCTTGATTGGAAGAAGAACTGAAGTCTACCTAAGAACTAAAAACCCAAGGAAGAAGCCAGCCCAGGCCACCAATACACCTTCCCACAGCATGTGCAGCTCGAGCTCGACGGGGACGGGGACGGGCTGTTGCTGTTGCTGACGATTCTGTTGCTGACGATTCTGTTGTTGTTGTTGTTGTTGTTGTTGTCGTTGTCGCCGAGCCATCATCATCAGAGCCCTGATCTCAGCCACGTTCCGAGCCCTTTGCGCCGCCCGTCGGGCGTCCAGCGCCCTCTCCCCCTGGGCCTGGATGATCTCGAGCCTGTGGCCGCGTTCACGGGCCGCCGCCGTCGCTTCTTCTTGTCGCTGTCTGTCCTCCTCATCTCGTCTTCTGCGGAGGTTCAACTCCGCCTCCTCCTCGAGCGCCCGGTACCGCAGCAGTCTGCGGTACTCCCGCTCAGAGATCACGGACTCATACATATCCTCGGTGGGGTTGTTGAAGGGGAGTTCGCAGAAGAAGGACATTGTGGTAGGTTCGGTGGACTGGATGACCATGTTGTTTAAGGTTGGTAAAGGTGATTGCTTTCTTTGGGAGGCAAGAGGTGCGAGATGGCTGTTAGCTTGTGCTGTTGGTTGGTACAAGGTGCTTGACGATGTGCCAAGAGGGGGGAAAGGGGTATGAGATGCGTCAAAGGGGTGCGAGGACATGTGGTTGGGAGAGTGTCGTGGTTGGTGCCCTGTTTTGTTTGGAAGAAAAGGCGTCCGGACTTGAGTGCCATGCGTAGTTGGGGACAGTGGAGGCATACGAGCGATGATGAGAAACAGAGAGAGGGGATGCGTCAAAGGGGTTGCGAAGACATGTGGTTGGAAGAGTCGTTAGTGTTTCGTTTGGAGCAAAAGACGTCTGAGCTTAGATGCCATGCGTAGTTGGGGATAGTGGAGGCCTATGGGCGATGATGAGATACATAAAAAGGAACTTACCAAAGCTTGTCTGTAGGTACCTGATGCGTCAAATTATCGTGAAGATGATTTGTCTGCTGACAGGGCGAGCGACGTGAGTTGTATGATGGTGAAATGAAGGAGTTGATGGTTTGTTTGTGAAGGGGAAGAAAATCCAAGGACTTGGAGAGCCAAATCACTCGGAGGCATGATCATTTCCTCTCCTTCTTCTCCCTGCTCGATTTTCCTGCTTCCTGCAAATGGTGCTCATGCAATGCCTGAATTTTCAGGAAATCGGACTCCGGAGTGGTCAAGAAAATAATGTTCTGCGCAGATATATGCAATGCTCCTTTCTCGAAACTCCCGCTGATCTGGCAATATCCATGTCTCTTTCTGGCAATGCCCACTTTTGACCGGTATGTCGACAGCTTACACCAGGTCTGATCCAGAGTCGCATACTGCAGATGCACATAATACCGGGATGCAGCTGGCCCAGGTCAATGGGACTCACTCCCTGTACCTATATGACTTTGCCACCCCTCAGGCTGGACCTCAAGACACGTAGACCAGAAGCTGGACCTCCTCCCCAACCTGCCACACACATGAGGAATTCTTTGCTCCGAGTCACCCGCATCATCGAAGCAGCAGTCGGTTTTGTCCGTAGAGGCAGTTCTGCTTCATACAAATGGCTGACCGTACCTAATCTTTCCATCAATCTCAAAACTCACCGTCATGGGGATGGCGTTTGATATAGACAGAAGAGTTCATCTTGCTTTACCCATCTCGAAAAAAAAAATTGGAGGCCAGAAAAGGCAAAAAGCTCAGCCCGCAATGACGAGGCCCGGAATTGAACCCGTCGGGACGTCCTACGGCTTACGAAAACTGTACCACCAGTACCGCGCGCACTGAGCAATGTTTTCTGGCTCCCGCACCATACCGCTCGGCCACTTAGGGAGTCTGAATTGGGACCTTATATGCCCAGTTTTTCAAGGTCTTGACATTCGGTCTCATCTGTTGAGGCTGCACGTACGAGACCGTCGGGAGATAAAGGACAAAGATTCGATTCATATTTCTGTTCATCTCAAACAGCTCAAAGTGATATCTCCCTAGTCATATCTCCTCCATCTCTCGCTTTGTGAATTCCAGTATAGTAGGTTCGGTCTTGGTCTCTGCCGGCCTGATTACGACCTTAATTCCGCAACCATTTACGGATCCTGTAATTAAAATGATAATGCCCGGCATACCAGATCAAGCACTGCAGCTCAACCCAGCGGGCAACCCCGTGGCGCTTAACGGATATGGCGTTCGGACATAAAGGAAATACGGCAGGACTTGTGGACATGCGTTTGTTGGTATCAAATGATGCAGTTCCGGTGCATTGGAAAGGTCCTGCCAGCGTCTCATACATCGTGGTCAGAAGTTCGAGTACGGAGCAAGTCAGGAGGAGCCCCCCTGAGCAACCCAAACTTCAACCGCATCCACCGAAATGGGAATTCAGATGGGAATCATGAGACGAAGTGGCTTTTATGGCAGGGAAAATGCTTACTTAGCAACTTGCTTGGTGGAAGAGGAAAAGGCGTGCCAGGCCGAGCTAATTGCTAAATAAGGGACTCTGATTATGGAAACTTTGGATGGGGTGCACTTTTCTCCTGTCACAGATGGGAACCACAATCACCATCACACTCAACAGTCACACCAGACATCGACCAAAAGCATGACTTGAATGACCTTTTTGCTTTGCTATGTAACGCCTTCCGATATTCCCTTTGTTCCTCTAGTATACATATGTGCATGTCCAGTCGGACCGTTGGCGGTCCGTCATTAACCCATCCATCCATCCATTTGTCAATGACCACCACCTCCTTTTTTGGTAATCATCCACTCCGCTGATCCAAAGCCAAACTTCAGATCATCCATCATTTTGCTCTGTGCAAAAGTGATGGGAGTTGTAGTTCTCATGTAAAACGTATGCAAATGAGGCATAAAGAAGCTCGAAGAAAGGAGAAAGAAAAAAAGACGGCATGTGACATGTCGCTGATGGTTTGTCTACCTCACCATGTGTTCGCTTGGTAGATCTTCTCTTTGAGCATGATTATCATCATGATCATAAAGACATGGACGGCAGGCTCGTAGCGGCCATGCAAAAAATCGCAATGAGGTCTCCATGTATCCAAGGACTACAAAAGTCTGCAGTCCGTTTGTTGCTCCGGGTCTCATATCAAACAGCCTGGCGGAGAATGTGGACGCAACAGTCAAGCCTATTGGTAGATCGCATCATGAGGTTACCCAACCATTTGGACCGTTTGTCTTGCAGTGAGCCAACCACTGCAAGATGCATCTGCGTTCGATCGGTTGAAAAGGGTTTCTTCAGTAGGTAGCCAGCTTTGTGCATCAGACAGAGGTGCATGCTAGATCGCAGATATACGGAGCAACCCGGTCATGAAAAGAAAGGCCGATGACAGATGATGGATATGAACCGGGCCGAAGCGTTTGCCACGCGCTTGTAAGAGTGCCATCATGGCGTGAAATGTGCCGTAGGGAGTCGGCCACCCGAGTTAGAGTCGTAATCGTACAATCATGGAACACAACTGGAGTTCCTCTTCTTCCAGTTATACGCTGAGATGCCGAAACAGGTAAGCGCTCTCACTTTTCCATGCCTTAGCATGCAATATGATGGTCGTCATGATCGAGACATCAACGCGCAGCATGGTCAACGAGACAAGCAGCAGCAAGCAGCAGTAGCGGCAATGTCAAAACGTGCCAGGAGACATGGGCGAGAATCAATGGCATGGCATGCGCATCATAAGTCCGGCATCATCATGGCGAAGTTTACGATGTGCCAGGGGCCTGGCCGGCAGCACCTTGACCTTGAGCAGCGGCAAGCTGGGACTGCCACCACAAAGCAACATAGTTGTCATAACCGCCGTCTATTCAGAGTTAGTGGGTGTTCGGGAACATCAAGGAAGAACGGGGGGCACATACACATGGCATAGGGATCACCTTGCGCACCGGCTCCAGCAGGAGCCGCGGCGTTACCTGCTGGCAAGCTTTGTTGGGGAACACTGTTGTTAGTAGAAGGCTGACCATAGTTGGGGTTATCATAATCGCGATGCTGGCCGCGACGAGGAGGGGCACCGCCCGAGCTCTTTTGCTTCTGTCGTCGTGTTAGTAAGTTGTTGCAAGTGAAGAAAGGGGGATAATACGTACAGCCGCGTCGACCTTGTCTTCGATGGCACGCTTGGCACGGTTAATGGCCTCGCGGGTGCCAACCAAGCCAATCTCGCGCTCAGTCTCACCAGCACCAGACGACTGCGAAACGTTGATCTTGCAGCCGGTGGTGTTCTGCATCTCACGGATCGTCTCGCCGCCCTTGCCGATGATCATGCCAACGGCCTCAGAGGGGACGAAGATGGAATCGTTCTGCTTGTCGTATCCACCACCGCCGCCGCCGCCGCCACCGCCGCCACCCATGTTGTCGTTACGGGGAGGACGGTTGCCGCCGGGGTTGCTAGCGTTGCGGCTATCGCTATCGACGATTTCAAGAATCAACTCCTTAGCCATCTTGGCTGCGGCGGGGGTACCAATAAGGTTCACAGGACGAAGGCCGTTAACGCTCTTGTTCTCTCCGACGATGTTGATGTGGCAGCCGCTGCGCTCCTGCAAGTCGCGGATGGTCTCTCCACCACGACCAATGATAAGACCGACGGTCCTGTCGGGAACCATGATCTGAAGACTGTCCTCACCCTCCTTGAGAGGAGGCGGGGCGGCAGAGCCACCACGACCGGTGTCGCGGGGAGCAGGCCTATCAGCCGGGGCGCTTCCCCTCATTCCACTGTCGCGAATGATGCGGTTGATCATCTCTTTGGCCTCCTCACGCTGCGCACGGGGGCCGGTAATTTTGCACGGGCGGTACTGTTCGGTGGGACTCGACGGGGGGACGAACTGAACTCTGCAGCGACTCTCGCCTTCAACGCGACGGAGGTTCTCGCCTTGACGGCCGATGATGAGGCCAACCAGGCTAGACTCGATCTGGATGGTCTCGGTATCTCCTTCCTTGCCCCTAAGCGGTGAGCGCTCGCGACCACCATGGCCTCCACGGGGCGAAAACTCTTGGCGTCCGCGGCCAGGAGAGAAGGATCGTTCACGTCCGTAGTCACGCGACTGACCACCGTGGTGGCCGTGATCACCGCCTCTTCTCTCATCGCGGTAGGGGTTGACGTTGTCGCGGTATGATTCGCGGCCGCGGGGGCTCCTGGAGCGGGCGCGCTGGTAGGGGCGGTTGTCGGGAGCACGAGAATCGTGAGGGCGCGAGTCGTGAGGAGGGTAGGGTCTAGAGGATTGTTCGTAGGGGACGAGACCGTTCTCAGCGGCCATAGCCCTGGCCTTGGCTACGGCATCCTGAATGTCAACGGTGCCTGAGTTGACGGGGCGCACCGCGCTCAGATCGATGCCTCCACTAGCGGCAGGCGGAGGATAGTATCCGGGAGCCTGTTGGTATTGGGGCTGTTGAGGGGGGTAGGCGGGTGGTTGCTGGGGAGGATGGGCGTAGCCAGCCGGCGGCATAGGAGGCTGAGCCGGAGCTGGGAGGCCAGGTTGGCTCTGGGTAGGAGTCGAGGTTGCAGGACGCTGAGTAGCATCTGAGAATATGGTCAGAACACTGGGAATCGCGCGCGCGTATTTGATGGGGAGGAGAGAGAAAGACATACTTAGGAGCTGCAATATCGAGTTGATATCGGGTTGTTGAGGAGCCGCCATTTTGATTGCGATTTAGCTGCTGATGCGGCGATGTGCTTGGTGATACTGGTGTTGATGTTGATGATGACGCAGGTCAAGACAAGCGGTGAAAATGCTGGTCGGAAAGCAAGCGCGCAACAAAGAATGTCAAGCGACAGGCGGAAAAGATTGTTGAGTGGATGATTGATTCTGAAGGATGAGTGCGGCGGGAAAAGAAGATGCGACTGGAGAGAGAGCAGCCCGCCTGGATTTGGACCTGATTTTCAAAAGTCGAAGTCGGTCGGTCTCTCTGGAATGGAGAGATGCGAAAAAATAATAGCGGGGACTTGTGAAAAATAAGCGGCAGGCGGAGAGAGACCTTGGCAGACCGCCCGGACACTGAGGTGAGAGTGAAGGGTTGGCGCGCTGTGTTTTGCCCGTGACAGTGACGAACAGTGGTGGCAGGTGCGCGCTAGGATGGCAGTTTTTAGGGTCGGACCAGGGGCCTTGTACCTGAGATTTCAGTGGACTGTTCAGTTCAGTTGCAATGTTCAACGGCCCGGCAGGCAGGCAGTCGGCAATGACGATGACGATACCTCTACCGATTGACCAAGGTTGATTTGACGGTCAACGAAGCGATCAAAACCCGACAATTTTTCAAGAGCGCACTTCACTCAACGGTTCGATACAACGATGCAGTGCAGTCAGAGCGATCACCGTACGTATCACGTCCGCGATGCGGATTAGGTCGTAGAGTAGAGAGGCCTTTGGCGAGCGTAGCTGAGGTCAGCCCAACGAGCTGAAGTCTGACAGTCAAACAACGGTCACAGAGATCAGAGCAGAGCAGACCAGATCAGATCACCAGCTCCAACAGAAGAGGTCGCGCGTTATCAGGTTGACTCAATAGTTCACACGACGATGATGAAGTAGTTCTTAAGCGCGCGCGTGGACACGTTGAAGAAGGCAGAGAGATGGGAGGATGGTGAAGGTGATGGTTGTTGAGAAGATGAGTGATGGTGACAGATTGATGGTGCTGCGTGGAAGTTGAAGGAGTCAAAAGATGTCGGCTGTTCTCTTGTTTCGGTGCAGAATGAATGACAAAGACCCTCTGAGCTCTGACCCACAAACGAACGGGCGTCCATTCTTGGTGCCTGCCCGCTACAAAAAAGCTGCAATTGCCGGCCGGAACAGAATCACCTGGCGGCCAGGTGCACAACAGCTGTACCTGCATTAAACTGCACAATGTGAGTGAACTGCCGGCATCCTCAAGGGCGCAGCATGTTCCCACGGTCACGATCTCAGGAAGCGTGTCGTTGCACGTGATGCCCCCAATCGTCAACGTCACCTCTGCCAGTGTCGACACTCGCGCGCAATGGTTCCAGTCTGGTCTCCAACAGACTTCGACTGCTTCTGGGGACGATACGCATGATGAATTCAATCGACAGCTTTTGTTTCTGCACCCCCCACAAGCAACGGGCCTCCCCGTGAGGACTGCTACTGAACGACATCGGATCCCTTCTCCAGTCGACGGAAAACGAGATAGCCTTGAAGAGAAACCTAAAGAACATACTGGGGGCGAACGGCCCTCCAGTAACTCCCTTTTAAGTACTCGACAGGGAGCAGCTTCCATTCTTGGGGCTGATGTTACACGGCTTTGGAAGACTATATGCTCCCCACGCTTTGCACCAAAATCCTCTCCTAGCTTGTTTACTGATCAAACTCAGACCAAAAATCCTCCCAAAGAAATACTCACTAGCTAGAACTCTTTCAGTGGTTTCTGCACCAAGTTGCTTACAAACATCATCTCTCCAGACTCACCTCAGTACCAGAACAAGGAGAACCCAAAGCACCCAACCAAACGGCAGCTGGGGAATTGCGAGATCGCACAAGAGTCACCAAGTGGGAAACACCCATCTACATGTAACCCCATGCATCCGGATGCAAGATCAAGCAGACGACAAGGTTCCCTGTCTGTCTCACCCCGCTCACCTCTCGACCGTATCACAATCTACCTGTGTCAAGTTCCGGTCATCATCACGGCCGGTCACCGTGGACAGACCAGGGGACATTGAGGGACAAGTCACAGTAAACAGCAACAGGAGGAAATTGGATTTGGCTGAAGTGCTAGAAGCTTTCCCAGATCAATCACGACGAGACACTTCACAGTTCCATGATCGTGGCATTGGCTTGGGCTTTATATATCAGGCGGCTGTCCTTCATCTCCAGTCGCGGCGCCACCACATCTGCATCTGTCAAAAATCTGTCGTGCTTGACAACCGAACCGGAGAAAACTGCCAATCCCTCGAATCCGACTCCTCGCTGACCACGCACAACCTCCCCCCTCAACAGATTTTGCGGCCGTTTCGTCGAACCACCGTATGCAGGCACCCATGCCAGGGCCCGTCATCCATGCCGGCTTCACCATTGCCAAGAAGAACGTCCCAGCGGACAATGACTTCATTGTTCTTTTTCACATCTCCTTGAGCGAGCTTGGAGAGATCTGAGTGGGGGGTAAACGAACTTTATGTGGACAGGAAGGTACTGTGCATTGTGATGTTCGTTGTGCCAAGACCCAAAATACACTCCAAGTGTTCACGCAACTGGCAGAGCAGACTGACGACCCGAATACCGTCGTCCGTCTCTCGGTGTACGATCCGAGAGAAACGTTTCATGTGTTTGTGGCGACGAGGCAACACTCGCGACTGACTGTCTGTCGTCTGGGGTTCAAAGATGCCGAGACAAGCAAGGGAAATAACAAGAGAAGAAGCAGAGATGACCTCTCGGTGGTTTCTATCAGATTACTGGACTTCGTATCAAGCTCGGTGCGACCACCCATACAAGCACAATCCTTCAATCCTTCAATATGGAGATTATCAACAGATCTGAGGATGCAGCACTGTTCACGAGTTCACCGCCCTGGAAGATCTACGGATCCCGGCTGCGGATGCTGCTTTCCTCGCAAACACCTACTGAGCAAGGTCTCGAGAACACGGTGTTGCAGTGCTTTCTGATATCCGAGACAGAAGGATTCTGTGCCAGGTTATCCTGGAGCTGTCCGTTCTCACTTTCCCTACTAGGATACCAGCATGTTTCTAACCAAGACATACGAACGCTTACGGGTCAGCCATCTTCTTCTGAACACTCGAGAGAACATAACATCACCGGCATCATCGTCGTGACTTGTGGCTTGACCTCAAATATCTCCGTTCTACCAAACTTCCACCATGTTTCTACCTCGAAATTGACCTGTAATTAGCACCCATCATTTTCTCTTCCCTCTCGTCGTCATCACCTCCTCCAGAAACACACACAAACATCTGTTTGTTTACCCGTCAGCTCCGCCGAGTGTTGCAGTTACACAGTCCTTCATTTGGCAAGCTGACTGACTGAGCTACTCAAACTCACGGCACCTTGCTTCTCAACGTCCTGTTCCGCTTTGTTCACAGTTGCACCACCGAGGGCCAAGGACCGGACACGACTGGGTGGGCAGGGCAGCACTGCAGACGTCAAACATATCACCGGCCGGTCGTATCGTTCTTTTCCCCCCTGAAGCAGAATCCGGGACCTGCTGCTCCTTATCTTTGTGGTCGCCCCGGGACAACAATCCACTCGTTTCTTCTTCTCTTCCTCTCTTTTCTAAACCCAACTGGCACACAGTCCCTCCTTTTCCCCCCTTATTCCAAGTCCAGTTTCTCCATTCTTTCCCTACCTACCTATCTGTCCGGCCTCTCTCTGTCTCTGGACAACAGGCAAAAAAAAACCGGCAACATGTTACCCACCCTAGGCACCTTCGCCTACGGCCTCTTCTACAGCCTCCTAACCTTCACCCTCCTCGTCCACGCCGCCTCCATAAACCTCACCCCCACCGAGCGCTACCTCAGAGACTCGGCCCCCAAGCTGCCCGGCATCAAATACACCGTCCCCAAGCCCGTCCTTGGCTCCTCCTCGCGTCCCAACACCCGCAAGCTCGACGTCGCCCACTCCTTCCAAACCCTCCAAGGCGTCGTCTCCCACTCCACCGGCGGCTCTAGCAGCAACGCCCCGCGCGCCGCCCTGGTGAACCGCCGCTCAGCCGCCTCCATCCTCGGCCAACACCAACGCCGTCTGCGCCAAAACACTATCCACACCAGTAATAGCCATGGTAACGGAAGCGGCGACGACGAAGGTTCAGCCTACGGCTACGAAAACGTAACAGTAACCACCGCCTTCGGCACCCAATACGCCGCCCAAGTGCACTGGAACTCCGTCCCCCTTTTGCTGCTGCTCGACACGGGCTCCTCCGACACCTGGGCCATCACCCACAACTTTTCTTGTCTCGATTATTTAGGGAACGACGTGCCGCAGGAAACTTGCGGTTTTGGACCCGCTTACACCCTCCCCCCTTCCCATCCCACCCCCGTGCCCACCCCCGGCACTGGTTCAAACTCTACCAATTCATCTACGTCTCATCCATCATCATCTTCTTCTTCTTCGGGCCCGGGTCCGGCTAAGGAAGAACAACAAGATCTCTGGCTCCCCTACACCCCCACAGACCCGCAAACGCACATGTTCATCCAATACGGCGACGGCGAGATCGTCACGGGCCCCATGGGTTTCGCGGATATCACTGTGGGAAACATTACGGTGAAAAAACAGCAGGTGGCGTTGGCGGAAAGGACGTTTTGGTTTGGGAATAATTTGACGAGTGGGTTGATGGGGCTGGCGTTTCCGAGTTTGACGAATGCTTATTTGGGGGGGATGTCTGGGTCGGGGTCTGGGTCGGGATCGGGGTCGGGGTCTGGTTCGGGGTCTGGGTCGGGTGAGGGGGGTGAGGGTGGTGAGGGAGGTGAGGGTGGTGAAGGAGGAGAGGGAGAAGGAGGAGGAGAAGGCGAGGGGGGTGGTGAGGGAGGAGGAGGAGAAGGCGAGGGGGGTGGTGATGGAAGTGGTGGCTTAGGAGGCAGTGAAGGTCATGAATCCTACAACCAGCTCTACTACCCGCCGCTGTTCACCAGCATGGTCAACCAGGGATCGGTGCCGCCGCTGTTCAGTATTACCATCGATCGGAATGCTAGCTCGGGACTGCTTGCTTGGGGTGGATTGCCGCCTGCTAAGGGGTTGGAGAAGGGGAAGGATGTGGAGTTGGATATGATTATTGTGAGTTTTGTTCTTGAATGATGTTCCGGGAAATCGAATGTCTTTGTGCGCGCGGAAGGATAGAGAGGAAAGGGAGAAGTGATAAGGGGAAGACCGACCGACTAACAAGAAACAGACCAACCTAATCGACGTCCCCGAAACCGCCTACGATTACTCCTTCTACACCGTCATTCCCGACGGGTGGCAGTTCGGCGCAAACACCAACACGAGAAAATTCCCTTATATCGTCGACAGCGGAACTACCCTCTGCTACTTGCCGTCTGGTATGTCCCATTCCTCCCACTCCCATCCAGTCACAACCACTAACCCCCCCTTTTATCTCCCCCCCCAGCCGAAGCCCAACAAATCAACACAGCCTTCAACCCCCCGGCCATCTACCTCTGGATGTACGGCGCCTACTTCACCTCTTGCGATGCCATCGTGCCCCGCGTGGGCGTGATCTTGGCGGGGAAAACCTTTTACTTGAACCCTATCGACTTGATTAACCAGGACATGGTTGATCCGTTGACGGGCCTCTGTATGACGGCTATTGCGGATGGTGGAGCTGGGCCGTATATTTTGGGCGATGTGTTTATGCAGAATGCGTTGACGGTTTTTGATGTGGGGAGGGGGAAGATGAGGTTTTTGGGGAGGGAGTTTTACTAGTGGTTGTAGATGAAGGGGGGGTAGGAGATGGTGGCTGGATGGATGCGTTGGGAGATGGAAGAAGAGGAAGAGGGTTGGTGAGAAGGTGATCGGAAGGGTTGGGGCTGGGGTAAAATTGTTGGTGTCTTTTTGTTTCGGGTCGTCGTCAGTTAGTTCAGGTTCGGGTCCATTGGGGCTGCAGATAGATATGTAGGTCGTTCTGAAATAGTAGACTGTCTTCAGTTGTTTTAAAGTTCGCTGTTGGAGGTTGTTAGTGTTGAGCTGGTAGACATTTCTCAACTGTTCCGGACGATAACTTCGTACCTATCTTCGGCCTTGATATGGACTGACACCCAAGGTTTCCATGCTTTCTACTAGATCAAAAGTCAGCAATGATCTTTTCGGTGCCATAGTAAGCGAGATATGCCGTTGCTTGTTGACGATAGCTACTCCATCATACACCAAAGTGACGCTGTCAGCAATAGTCTTCTATCCTGTCACCGAAACAAAAGACCATAACCAAGGGAGCAGTAACGAATAGCTTGCAAGATATCACAACCGCCCAGTGAACAGCACAATGAAGTAAGAATTAATTGTTGATTTGAGCCCCTCCAGTTTTACTTTTCAACCAAAAACGCCTTGGCAGCTTGCGAACAACAAGTAAACAGCAAAGCAACACAAAAGAAAACACCACTATGCTCCACACCGAATGCCCGATGGATATCTAAGAGAACATTGACAAATCATCCTCCTTCGTCTTCTAACCAACAACAACACGAACACCAAATCCCGCCCCGCTTAGTGACGGTTCTGCTTCGGCTGGCTACCATACGCTCTCCTGCTCGTCTGCTTCTTGTCGCGCGACATGCTGGAGGCCAGGGTGATGTCTACCCTGGGAGGAGTGGAGAAGCCGAAGGACTGTTTTTGGTATGTTAGTGAGTGTTCTGCTATGTAAAGACAAACAAAGAGACGTACCTTGGCCACCTTGACCAAGTCAAGCTTATGGATATCAAACACCGACCGCAAACTGTGCGAAGCGTAGGCGTGGAGATACGACCTGTAACCATCCTTGGCGCTCTGGTTGAGGTAGTAGTTCTGGCCGATCAGCTTCTCCAGCTGGCTCTGCACGTTCAAGATCTTGCTCTTGGGGAAGTCATATTCCACCACGGGGACTTTGGCAGCCTTGAGATGGGCGAGGAAGCCCAACTCGTTAGGCTGGAGGAAGAGAAGCGAACGGCCCTTGCCGCTGTTACCACGCGCGGTACGACCGACGCGGTGAATGTAGTCGCGCGGGTCATCAGGAGGATCGAACTGGACGATCCAGTCAACGGCGGGGATGTCGAGACCACGAGCGGCAACGTCCGTGCAAATGAGGGTGCCCTGCTTGGCGTTGCAGAACTCGAAGAAGGTGTTTGTGCGCTTCTGCTGCTTCTGCTTGCCGTGGAGATCGAGAACCTGGAGATCGATGTACTGGAGGAGTTCGGAGTAGTACTTGACGGAGTTGCAGGACGAGAAGAAGACAATGACCTTCTTCTTCTGCATCTTCTTGAGGAAGGAGAAGAGGAGCAGGAAGCGCTTGTCGGCGTCGACAACGACGTAGCCCTGATCCAAGCCCTCGACCGTGCTGAACTCCTTCTCCTCGTCGACGTTGACGTACAGGGGACCGGGACGGAGCGAGATACGGGCGAGATCCTCGACCTTTGTGGTTTGTGTGGCGGAGAAGAGCATGGTCTGACGGTCGTCCTTGGGCAGGATCTTGATGATCTGGCGCATTTCGTCCTCGAAACCGATCTCAAGAATACGGTCGGCCTCGTCGATGATGAGCGATCGCATGTTCTTGAACACAAAGGGGGTGTTTTGCAGGTGATCGAGCAGACGACCGGGGGTGGCGATGAGCAGGTTGACGCCCTTGCCCAGCTTCTCGGCCTCAGCGCGACGGTTGGCACCGCCGATGACGACGCCGTATGTTTGGGAGTGGTTCTTCATGAGCTCGCGAGCGACACCGAAAATCTGGAGGGCCAATTCGCGGGTAGGGGTGACAACGATGGCGCCGGTGCCGTTTCTCGGCTTGAAGCGCAGGGAGCTGAGCATCTCGATGACGGGGATGAGGAAGGCGAGGGTCTTGCCGGAACCGGTCTTGGCCGCACCGAGGACGTCCTTGCCGGCGAGCAGAGGCGGGATACCTCTCCTCTGGATCTCGGTCATCTTGGTGAAGCCCATCTCGGCAATGGCCTTCATGGTCTTTTCGGAGAGGTTGAGCTCGGAGAAGTCGGTGGCATTGGTCGCGATGGAGGGGGCGATGAGGGAGTCGTTGGTCTTTGTGAGTTCGTCGCCGGCTTCAGCGTCCTTGTCGTCGCTATCCTCCTTGTCCTCGTTGCCGGTGGGGATGACCTCGTCGCCATTTTGTTGTTCCTCCTCTTCCTCGACATCGTTCTCTTCGGGGGTGGTCTCCTCGACGGGCTGCTCCTCGACGACCTCTTCGGCGGCCTTCTTCTCCTTCTTCTCCTTCTTGTCCTTCTTCACCTTCTTGGTCTTCTTGTCGGTGGCGGCACCATCTTCGGTCGCAATCTTGGCGTCCTTGAGCTTGCGCTTCTTGCTGAGTTCGGAAGCCATCGTGATGGCGTGGGGGTGGTGTCGGTGGGTGGTTGCGATACTCTGGGGAAAGGGTGTCGCAATGGTTCCGTTCAAGTTCCCAGTCGAATCTGTTATCCTTCCTCTGCTTTCTCTTTCGCTGGGGATTTTTTTCTTATCGCTTGTCCGATAACCATGGATTACACCAGGCGGTGAAAATTTTGCCAATTCTGCCGACTTCTTTGGGTGAGAGCATGGTCTGTGCGCTGCATGCGTCCCATTGCTGACCCCACTTTTGACTGCAGATCACCCGAACCCCAGAACCCCAATTGCTTGTGAGAGTCGAGAACTTTCAACATTGGATCATGTTATTTTGGTCACCGAAGATGGGCGACCTACCTCCTCTGTTTGATTCACCACGCCTCCACTACCATCACAACCACTACGGTCGATCAAAAAAACGATGATCTCTACGAAACCGCGCATTTTTGCTCTTTGAGCAGGAAGTCCCGCTCACGGATTTCGGCCCTCATAGTCATTCATGGTGGCATTCCTCTATGGATATTCGATTTGTCGCAGGATATCTCTTGATCTCCCGGAATTGCGTTATTGCGGTGTTCTCGTTGCCTCAAGGTCAGGTTCAGAAAAGCTGTAGAGAGCTGGGAAAGGGCAGTCAATGATGGTCTATGGACGTTACCAGATCTCCCCCGGTGGAGACCTCAAAACTCCTGGCAGCAATCCGAAGTCGGACATGTTTCTGCCTTGCGCATCGACAAATGATGCGGATCAGCTGAGAAAGATCCCCGAATGCGGGATACAGGACGCGAGGTTGAAGCGTGCCAGTCAGCTTCGAATCCAGGTCCTTGGGTTGGAAGTGCTACTCTCCGACCCAGATATATGACAGGATAAATGACGGATAAATATCTTCGCATCATTACCTTGATTGTGTAAAGTTATATGAACCCTTCCGAATCCCTTCATATTCCCAAGGCTGACGGGATCCCATCTTGGCCTCGTCGAAAATAGCAGCACCTTCCTCACCAGGAAACACGATGTTTTCACGGAGTTGGTCAAAGCACAAGTGTGGTTCAGTCTTTGGTTCGATGCTGCCTTGGGTCGCACCATTCCACGGTTAACGCTGAGAATGGTTCCAATGGGAGGTATCAGCACGGCAGTTGGTTTCTATGAATATAACGTGGTCCCAATGACCTTATTCAGCACTCTCTTGGGACAAGGTCCTTGTACACCACGTCATTAGCGTTGCAGGGAACTCGCTCAACACCATCGAGAAACATCACAGAAACAACTCAAAGCGCCTTCCATAACAGAAAGTCGGACTGGAAGATGGATTCTTGGACAGAAACTACCTTCTTGATGGATTCGACGCACACCGTGTCTCACTTCCCCGTCTTTCTGCTGCCAAGTGGCGCTCTAGGAGGCGTAGACACGGCTCAAGCCGGTCGGGGTGGTATTATTGGCTTCGAAGGCGTCACGAGCAGTCCTTAACAGGCAGCTCCTCATGGACGTGATGGTGTTGAAGCTGGATATTGGATCTGTGGGGAAATGATGCTCATGACCGACGTCCAGATTCCCCATACACGGCTCGAGGTCCTACTGTCAGCCGCAATATCGATGATGACCTTGACCAGGAACTACAGGATGCGCAGAGGTAACGTACCAGAGGCATGGTCAAGACCTGGTCTAAGGATGCCAGTCCGTGAGACTTGAAGTCGAGTGGCAGTGAGAGGAAGAGAAAGACGGAGGCAAGTATAAGAGCTCAGTCGTTCTTCACCTCAGCATCCTCATCGACAGAACAACCACAGCGGTCTGTCTACTGGATCACAAAAAAGCAGCACACGCAACGACCATTCAGACGCAAGACATCACCATGAAGCTCGTCCTCCTCTTCGCCTTCCTCGTCAGCCTGGCCGTGGCCGGCGAAACCATCAACCTCGATGACCGCGCCGCAAAGCTCCCACGCAAACAGACTTACCGACCCGGCAAGTTTTCCGGCGATTACGTCTCCCATCCAGCGTCGAAACCTGCCAATGGCCCGGCCGAATACAAGACCTCAACCGACAAGGCCACTCTCCAGCGATCCACCGTCACCCTTAAAAAACTTCCCGACCAATACATCGACGCCGGTCTCTCCAAGCGAAGAGAAAGCTTCGCAGCTCTGAAGCAACTCCGAAGACAAGTCTCAGCGGCTGACTTCTTCGAATGCTACAACTCTGTACGTTTCTCTCCTTTCCCTTTCCACCCCCAGTCTCTCTTCTCCACCCTTGCCACTTCTCACTTCCCTCTTCTCCCTTCACTCAGTTCCTCACCACCCCCCCCCCCCCCCCCCCCCCCCCCCCCCCCCCCCCCCCCCCCCCCCCCCCCCCCCCCCCCCCCCCCCCCCCCCGGCCC